>JAWQFJ010010773.1:217500-230646 GCA_034096865.1 Theodoxus fluviatilis
CACCTCAGACTCGGAACGTTATTGCATACGGGGAAACAGGCAGGTACCCATTGTACATCAATGCCAGATTGCGAACCCTGAAATACTGGTTAAAACTTTTGCGAATGGACTCCACTAGATATCCTCGCAAGGTGTATAACATGATGCTGGTGTATGGGAAAAATGATTGGGCAAGTGGTATCCAAAATCTGCTACGTAGATACGGTTTTGACAATTTATGGGAAATGCAATTTATACAGAATGAAAACCGCTTTCTGAAGGATGTGAGGGAATGACTTATTACAGAGTACACACAAATGTGGTCTGATGCTCTTGGAGGTAGCGCAAAATATTCCTTTTATAAACAGTTTAAATTTTTTCTTTCTAGAGAGCAATATCTGCATAGCAGTGACAAACAAATCTTCAGAGATGTATTTGTCCGTTTTCGCTCCGGAATCAGTGAACAGTTCATTCACAAGTATCGCAAGTTCTAATGATTCTGCAAATTCACTCCTTCATCCATCGTGCTGTGAAGAGGACGAAGATAAACTACATTTCTTGTTCTGCTGTCCCGCATATCAAGACCTCAGACAGACATTTTAAATTTGTTTGATAGAAATCATCATGTGAGTGTTGTTGATATAATGGCTACAGATGATGTCCATCTCATGCGGTTAGTTGCAATGTTTTTATACTATGCTTTTAAAAGAAGACAGGTGGGTGTAAACACAACAGATGAGATGTAATACCAATTAGGTTGTGATGGGTCGGTGGCTTTACAAATAAAATGGTTCGTTCATTCGTTCTCTCTCTGTCTCTTTCTCTCTCTCTCTCTCTGTCTCTCTCTCTCTTTCTCTCTCTCTCTCTCTCTCTCTCTCTCTTCTCTCTCTCCTCTCTCTCTTCTCTTTCTCTCTTTCTCTCTCTCTCTCTCTCTCTGTCTCTTTCTCTCTCTGTCTCTCTCTCTCTCTGTCTCTCTCTCTCTCTGTCTCTCTCTCTGTCTCTCTCTCTCTCTCTCTGTCTCTCTCTCTCTCTCTGTCTCTCTCTCTCTCTGTCTCTCTCTCTCTCTCTTTCTCTCTCTCTCTCTCTCTCTCTCTCTCTCTCTCTCTCTCTCTCTCTCTTTCTCTCAGCCAACGGATAGTGTCTGACACAAGAAGCCAACAAGTCTTAAAAATGTCTGCAAAGAGGAGCAATTTTTAACCTGAAAACAGATGCTAAAAAGGTTAAATATTTTCTACACTTTTCATGTGAACCAACAGAACTAAACAGTAATGTTGAAAAGTGTCTTAGTGATAGATTTGTTGCATAAAAAGTAACCTCCACATAAGATGATGATTGTGCAGTAAATGTACGCTGGACTGTGCACCCCAGTGGAGAGCGCTTGGCCTACACTTGTGTGCGGCTAGTGATCACGGTGTTCGAAGCTGCGCGTTTCGCAGAGTTACACCATTGAGCCAGATGCTTAACTTACTCTGTTTCCCCCCACCCAGGAATAAAACCGGGTACACGTGAGGGCAGCAATGGCATCCTGTAAAATGATCAACTTCTGTAAGCGGCCACGAGGCAGCATCGGCTTGGAAGGCTCCCCTGGGAGTGGGGCTGGTGCTGAGACCTGACTGCGCGCGTCCTACAGGTCTGCCCCTGTGTGTGTCGTCAGGCGCCAGTGAAGGACTGATAAAGCGGCTCAGTGACCAGGGGAGAAAGTGTCAAGCTGCTGGAGTCCGTGTGCGTGATAGGTCGCTACATAACGCCTCACCTCTAAGCAGACACAGCCATGCATGTCGAAGAGAGTTCAATGTTCGAACAAGTCTTTTTCCGTCTTTAATGATGACATGAAACCTTTCAGGCGTAACCTTCGGTCCAATCACTCAGATCTTACGGATGACTTTGTCCGAAACTTTTGAATTCCCCCTTCAAACAAGGCATTTATCCCTCCAGGTTTACTGGAGGTCCTACAGACTTTATCCCTCCAGGTTTACTGGAGGTCCTACAGACTTTATCTGTCTGTCTGTCTGTGTGTGTGTGTGTGTGTGTGTGTCTGTCTGTCCCGTCTCCACGGCTTATATCTCAAAAACTACTGGACGGATTTCCTTGAGATTTTGCACACTAACTGGAAGTTAGGTCCGATTGAATGTATCAAATTTTCAGAATCGAGGCTTGAAGAGAAAGTGGTTTTTTTAAGGTCGTATAATCGAAGCACCTCTCTAAAAATTATTGAAATGACAATTGACGGAAAAGCCAAATTTGACGTCATTAATAACGTTACGTCATTTGCAAGTACAATTTCGATCCTATATGCCAGGACACGAATTTCGAAACACCTGGGGATGGCGAAATTCCAACATGTGCGACGTCATCAATAACGTGACGTCATTTGCGAGGACAGTTTATAGGAGAATTAATTTAGATAGATAGATATGTCCTCAGATGTCTTAGGCTGCGAGGCCTTTATCTGATCTTTTGATCAGTACTTATGGCTACTCTCACTCTCTCTCTGTCTCTCTCTCTCTCTCTCTGTCTCTCTCTCTCTCTCGATCTCTCTCTCGATCTCTCTCTCGATCTCTCTCCCACCCACCCTCTTACTCTCATTCTCTCTTCCCTTCCTCCCCTTTTCCCAGCTCCCCCCCCCTCTCTCTCTCTCTCTCTCTCTCTCTCTCTGTCTCTCTCTCTGTCTCTCTCTCTCTCTCTGTCTCTCTCTGTCTCTCTCTCTGTCTCTCTCTCTGTCTCTCTCTGTCTCTCTCTGTCTCTCTCTGTCTCTCTCTCTCTCTCTCTCTCTCTCTCTCTCTCTCTCTCTTACCACATTTGAATATTTTGCCTCAAGGGCTGAATGTAAGTAAGAAAGGCAATACTGCCTAATTCACTACCCTTGTAAAATAAAGTTCGTTCGTTCGTTCTGTCTGTCCTGACTTAAGCGCAACAACTTGGTACTGGTAGTCTGTTGGCTTGGCTAATGGCAGTGAATCGATAATAAAAAGGGGGGAAAACATTTCGTTTGTTTTGTTTTGTTCTTGCAGCACTTCAAAGATGGTGTGTAGGTCTGAGACTGTCTGTCTCCATGTGTTTTGTGGTGTGTAGGTCTGTGACTGTCTCCATGTGTTGTGGTGTGTAGGTCTGTGTCTGTCTCTCTCCATGTGTTGGACCTTTTACTGGTGAACGTATTTCATAGCATCAGACAATACTAGCATTGTACACGATGTCAACAGCAGGCAGGTTCGAGGACAACAATGTATTTATAATCTATCCTGGTGCCGCTGAGGTCCGCGCGTCAGCTATAAATAGAAGTACGAGAAGCTTGGATTTGTAAAATGTATTTCACGACCTATTGACGCAATCAACATACAGC
This sequence comes from Theodoxus fluviatilis, assembly GCA_034096865.1. Lineage (NCBI taxonomy): Eukaryota > Metazoa > Mollusca > Gastropoda > Cycloneritida > Neritidae > Theodoxus > Theodoxus fluviatilis. The sequence continues at coordinate 220,820 of JAWQFJ010010773.1, forward strand.
TTTGATAAATTAAGACAGCCCAGGGTTATATTAGCGTTATAAATTAACATATAGGCTTACTGACCTTATTTCAAGAAACACCATTCATAATGATCAACACTACGAACCAAGCAGACGAACACGATCGAACCGTAGCCACTACGCCAGCAGACGATCGAGATAACTAAATGTTTCATGTAAAATTCGAATGAGTTGTTTTATAATCTTAGCAGAGGGGTAAAACATCAACTGGTATCGGATAAGATCACTCGTAGTGTAATACTGTAATGAAGGTCACGTTTTACATCACAAACATGTGCGCTGCTCCTCGTGAGGCACTATCTGAAGCCTTAAGAGTTAAGTCGCTTTTATTCGTATCTCAAGTTGTAGAAATTACTTTATTTCGTAAGAAGTGTAGTTGAGTTAATGAAAAGATATGACAAATATGTTGTTTTTATGAGGATCTTGAATGTTTTGGTTAGATGATTTAACTTTTTTTTTGCTTTTACAAGACCTAAATCTAAGCTCTTGTTGCCTTGAATTTTTTGCCAGGATCAAGCCGAATCTTCCAGATCCATAGTTTCTTCTGCTTCTTGTCTGTGGGGAATGTGAAAAAGGACAGTCTGGCGTTCTCGTCATGTCTATCATTGTTCTCGCAATAAGGAACACATCAGTGTCTATGTGATGATGAAGCCTTCGCCTTCGGTTTCGCCATAGACGCTGGACGCCATCAAATAAATTTGCAACAGAGTCTCGTTAGTCTGTCTGTGTGTCTGTCTGTCCCGTCTCCACGGCTTATATCTCAAAAACTACTGGACGGATTTCCTTGAGATTTTGCACACTGACTGGAAGTTAGGTCCGATTCAATATTATCAAATTTTCAGAATCGAGGTTTTAAAAGAAAGTGACTTTTTTACATTTTGGTGTTGCAATGAAAACGATACAACAGACTCCATTTGCAAAATGTGTGACGTCATCATTTGACGTCGAATAACGTGACGTCATTTGCGAGGAGATTTTTGAGAAGGGTGAATTTGCAAAACATTGGTGAAGGAGAAAGAAATATTTTTTACGATGCGGGTCGTTTTTGTACCTAGTCGTTTCGTACCCTAACAGGTTAGAGTTAGGGTTAGGGTTAGAGTTAGGGTTAGAGTAGAAAAGGTACGAATCGACTAAATGAGGTGCACAACGACTAGGGTACGAAACGTCCTGTATTCGATTTTTTTCCCTCCAGGTTTACTGAAGGCCCTCGCAGCTGTATTGGGGGGTTTTTAATGCCAAAACCTGGAGGTTCAGCGCCAGCGGTTTTTATCTGTCTGTGTGTCTGTCTGTCCCGTCTCCACGGCTTATATCTCAAAAACTACTGGACGGATTTCTTTGAGATTTTGCACACTAACTGGAAGTTAGGTCCGATTGAATGTATCAAATTTTCAGAATCAAGGCTTGAAGAGAAAGTGGTTTTCTAAGGTCGTATTCTCGAAATTACCGGTCGAAAAATGATTGAAATGACATTTGACGGCAAAGCCAAATTTGACGTCATTAATAGCATGACGTCATTTGCATGTACGATCTGAAATGCAGTCCCACTTAGAAGCTTTCTGTCTCAACATTTCAATTGACGTAACAGCAGAAATTATGGGTATCTTTTTAGATTGACGTCATTTGCAAGTAGAGTTTCGGGGAACCCATGCGAGAATGAATAATTTCCAGAACGTTGGTGAAGGAGACAGAAGGATTTTTTACGATGCGGGTCGTTTCGTTTCGAAAATGTAACCCTTGAACAGCATTAATTTATCAAATCTGGGTACTACTATTGACCGCAATACCCCGCAATACCCACAAATATACCGCAATACCACCAAATATGCAACTCGTACTTGCGTCAAATCGCCGTAGTTTGATGTTTACTTAGCCCGCTGAACGCTGCCGACTAATCTAATGCGATCGCCGTAGTTTGACTGTTTCCGAGAGTTACGTCCCTTCGTGATGCGGTCGCTTCTGTGTATCGGTCCGAAAGTTTAGTTGAATTTGTATGGTTTTTGGCGACCCATGTGTCTCAAAATTGAGTAGAAGTATTTTGAGCGTATTAGGATATCGAAACATCGCATCAGTTTCAATGTTGTTTTCTGGCCAAACATACTATACTATGATCATTGAATGACCACCTATCAGATCTAAACTCGTTGTCTTCATTTGCCTGTCGGATAAGTCTTGGCAGTTTAAACACTAGAGCAGTCATCAGTTTATTGTCAATTTGAGAGACTCACTGGCTCATAAAATAGGTAGCTAGAGCATAATCGCTCCAAGCATTGATTTCGCCTGCCAGCCAACCAAAACAAGGGACGCAACTCTAAATCTCGTCTTGCTTAAAATCGCGGAGTGACGCTTCTTTATGTCTATGTAACGTATGTTCTTTGGACGAAGCAAACATCTAACTACGGCGATTTGACGCAAGTACGAGTTGCATATTTGGTGGTATTGCGGTATATTTGTGGGTATTGCGGGGTATTGCGGGGTATTGCGGGATATTGCGGTCAATAGTAGTACCGTCAAAGATGTATGTTGAATGCATCAATAGTTCTCTCGAGAGGTTGCGGGTTCGAACCCGATCTTTTTTTGTTGTTGTGCTGAAACCTGGAGGTTCAGCGCCAGCGGTATTTATTTACCTGGCATTTTATCGACAGTTTTCGGGTACACTTACACACGCACACTTGCCATGCTGCGCCCATGTTTTCTCTTGTAAATCTTGTGCTGCAGAGCAGTGTCATTGTTACAGGACGCTTGTACATTTCATGGTCAAATGATTACTTTTCCAGCGTTTGGTTCAAGTAACAACGCCGTTTGTGAACGATTTCAAAGTCGCAGTCAGGAATCCCACCATGAAATGTTTCAACATAGTGTACTTCTGAGAGAACCATAGAAACTACAAATCGATTAATCAATAGACGTGTGTATGAATGACATAAAGCCCGAACATAGACGGACTACATCCAGAAGTAGCAACAGGAGTCATGAATTCTACATTTCAGAATACTAAAGCTATAGAAGTCTATGATTATTAAGCAACTTCTTTGAAACTGGCAAACGAGAGGGTCGAATACGATATTTCTACAAATATATTTGTTTCGCATGATTTTGATGGATTCAATGAATGATTCACTTGAGTGCACTAAAGTTGAATATTCTGCAGTAACATAAAGTCGTCAAAACCAGTTGAAGTAATTAATGTAGTAAATCTGATATCGTAGTAACAAAGCACACACCTGGTTTCCCTACTGAATGTCTGATACCGTAGTAACAAAGCACACACTTGGTTTCCCTACTGAATGTCTGATACCGTAGTAACAAAGCACACACCTGGTTTCCCTACTGAATGTCTGATGTCGTAGTAACAAAGCACACACCTGGTTTCCCTACTGAATGTCTGATGTCGTAGTAACAAAGCACACACCTGGGCCGGGTTTGAAAATGCGAAGATCTCGGTAGATCTACGCAGATCTCGCCGAATGGGCAGTTTCATTCTTTGCTTGCTATCGAGCCAATCGTAGACGAGCGTAGATTGAGCGAGGCAGATTGAGAGGTGCTTCCTTTTAAGATTCAAGATGGCGGACAGCATGAGTACAGTGCGCGCCGCCATCTTGGAGACAAATGTTCGGCGTGGATGCGTTGACCTGCATTCGATGTGTAAACTGTAGGAGGTTTCACGATCTATTAATGCTTTCAACATACACCTTTGATAAATTAATGCTGTGCATGGCTTATATTTTCTTTGGATGGGTTGCTAGTATCTCGAAATAGAGCGTTTTCTGAATGAACCGGCAACACGTCGGCCATTGACATGTGGCTAGTTCACCTCTTGTCGTGACGTCTACGCATGCGCAATAGTTCGTCACGTTGGGTAGTTTTTTTTATAGCTAGCTCTTACTGCGAAGCATGATCTTGCGACCAAGATCGACTACCTATTTTCAAACCCGCTCCACGTTTCCCTACTGAATGTCTGATATCGTAGTAACAAAGCACACACTTGGTTTCCCTACTGAATGTCTGATACCGTAGTAACAAAGCACACACCTGGTTTCCCTACTGAATGTCTGATATCGTAGTAACAAAGCACACACCTGATTACCCTACTGAATGTCTGATATCGAAGTAACAAAGCACACACCTGGTTTCCCTACTGAATGTCTGATATCGTAGTAACAAAGCACACACCTGATTACCCTACTGAATGTCTGATATCGAAGTAACAAAGCACACATCTGATTACCCTACTGAATGTCTGATATCGAAGTAACAAAGCACACACCTGGTTTCCCTACTGAATGTCTGATATCGTAGTAACAAAGCACACATCTGATTACCCTACTGAATGTCTGATATCGAAGTAACAAAGCACACGCCTGATTACCCTACTGAATGTCTGATATCGAAGTAACAAAGCACACACCTGGTTTCCCTACTGAATGTCTGATATCGTAGTAACAAAGCACACACCTGGTTTCCCTACTGAATGTCTGATATCGAAGTAACAAAGCACACACCTGATTACCCTACTGAATGTCTGATATCGAAGTAACAAAGCGCACACGTGATTTCCCTACTGAATGTCTGATATCGTAGTAACAAAGCACACACCTGGTTTCCCTACTGAATGTCTGATATCGTAGTAACAAAGCACACACCTGGTTACCCTACTGAATGTCTGATATCGAAGTAACAAAGCACACACGTGGTTTCCCTACTGAATGTCTGATATCGTAGTAACAAAGCACACACCTGGTTTCCCTACTGAATGTCTGATATCGTAGTAACAAAGCACACACCTGGTTTCCCTACTGAATGTCTGATATCGTAGTAACAAAGCGCACACCTGGTTTCCCTACTGAATGTCTCATATCGTAGTAACAAAGCACACACCTGGTTTCCCTACTGAATGTCTGAATGTCTGATACCGTAGTAACAAAGCACACACTTGGTTTCCCTACTGAATGTCTGATACCGCAGTAACAAAGCACACACTTGGTTTCCCTACTGAATGTCTGATACCGTAGTAACAAAGCACACACTTGGTTTCCCTACTGAATGTCTGAATGTCTGATATGGTAGTAACAAAGCACACACTTGGTTTCCCTACTGAATGTCTGATACCGCAGTAACAAAGCACACACTTGGTTTCCCTACTGAATGTCTGAATGTCTGATATGGTAGTAACAAAGCACACACTTGGTTTCCCTACTGAATGTCTGATATCGTAGTAACAAAGCACACACTTGGTTTCCCCACTGAATGTCTCATATCGAAGTAACAAAGCACACACTTGGTTTCCCCACTGAATGTCTCATATCGAAGTAACAAAGCACACACTTGGTTTCCCCACTGAATGTCTCATATCGAAGTAACAAAGCACACACCTGGTTTCCCTACTGAATGTCTGAATGTCTGATACCGTAGTAACAAAGCACACACTTGGTTTCCCTACTGAATGTCTGATACCGTAGTAACAAAGCACACACCTGGTTTCCCCACTGAATGTCTCATATCGAAGTAACAAAGCACACACTTGGTTTCCCTACTGAATGTCTGATATCGTAGTAACAAAGCACACACTTGGTTTCCCTACTGAATGTCTGATATCGTAGTAACAAAGCACACACTTGGTTTCCCTACTGAATGTCTGATATCGTAGTAACAAAGCACACACTTGGTTTCCCTACTGAATGTCTGATATCGTAGTAACAAAGCACACACTTGGTTTCCCTACTGAATGTCTGATATCGTAGTAACAAAGCACACACCTGGTTTCCCTACTGAATGTCTGATATCGTAGTAACAAAGCACACACCTGGTTTCCCTACTGAATGTCTGATACCGTAGTAACAAAGCACACACTTGGTTTCCCTACTGAATGTCTGATACCGTAGTAACAAAGCACACACTTGGTTTCCCTACTGAATGTCTGATACCGCAGTAACAAAGCACACACTTGGTTTCCCTACTGAATGTCTGATACCGCAGTAACAAAGCACACACTTGGTTTCCCTACTGAATGTCTGAATGTCTGATATGGTAGTAACAAAGCACACACCTGGTTTCCCCACTGAATGTCTGATATGGTAGTAACAAAGCACACACTTGGTTTCCCCACCGAATGTCTGATATCGTAGTAACAAAGCACACACTTGGTGTCCCTACTGAATGTCTGATATGGTAGTAACAAAGCACACACTTGGTTTCCCTACTGAATGTCTGATATGGTAGTAACAAAGCACACACTTGGTTTCCCTACTGAATGTCTGATATCGTAGTAACAAAGCACACACCTGGTTTCCCTACTGAATGTCTGACCGTGCATGGAACAACAAGGCCCAAGTACGAAAAATGACAAAATGAAATGCTTTAACCACAATTATTCATGCATATTACAGAAAAGAACAGCATGTTTATAGAGGTAGTCTTCATTAAAAATGTACAGTGACGTAAATATAAGGAAAACGTATCTGTGACTCAATGCACACACACAGTTACTCAACACGTCATCGAAAACTGTTTTTTGTACTTTGGCTGTGTTTCAATGCACAGACACATTTACTCAACATGTAATCGAAAACAGTTTTTTGTACTTGTGGCGAGATCACCCCCTTCCCCCTTTGGATTAAGTTATTTACTTATTATGGCTCTGCCGGCCGTAGATGATACCAAAATATCATGACCTCGACAGCCGTAGATTCATCGAACGTTCTATGCTCATTTTTGCGAGTAAAGTGTTTTCCATTGGATGGAGGGAGAACGCTACTGAAGACTTGACAAGGGGAGGGGCCTTGTCTTATTTGAGGGTCCGGCGATTGGCTGGAATATGACCAAGTTTCACTCGCGTCCATGCAGAAACTATAGATGTGCCTGCAATCCAGTGCCCGCGCTGGCGAAAACGACATCAAGACCTAACGCCGTCCCCGAGGATTACGTCACTCTTCCACGCCAGAAGTTGCGTCATTCCTCGTCACTCCAGAAGAGAGGCCGGTGGTGGCGCCACTCTTCGCGCCAAGATATTACGTCATTCTTCCTCCCTGCACTTCACGTTGAGAGGAGATAACAAGCTAGCAACGCCCGAGTCATCTCCTGGTGAAGACGCGCTTGCGACGCGCGAAGCCGTCCGTACAGAACGAATACCGACGATTGAGAGAAAAGGCAGAAGCCTCTTTGAAAGAATACAAATTGGTTTGGTATGGTTGTGCTTGTGATCGAATACAATTGCTTCCCCCTTCCCCTTCCCCCCTTTCTTCCCTCTGGTGCATCAAGAACCGCTGCGACAAAGATTTCTGAGGGTGAGGGGCCCTCGTGACGTCTGAGCGGTTGAACCACGTTTGACACGCAGCTCGTTCAGCGAGCAGCAGCCGAGACAAGAGTGAAGGACTGTCAGATAAGTTACCTTTTATCGGCTGGCGGGCCATTCGTTCTCTTACATGATTATGATTGATTATGAGTATTGTTGTTGTTGCTTGATTTATCCCTCGCGTTAACTTTGATTCATTCAATCATCACCCTGGCATGGTAATTAAAACCTTTTGACAATTTGACCTATGACCTCACCGTCTTTCTGTCTCGTGTTTGTCTTTGATAGAATGACTGTGAGAGAGTGTCACAAATGGATCATAGTGAATTCCCCTAGACCTTTGACCTTTCAGTAAAACCAGCTGGTCCGGCTTGCGACAGTACTTTGGCTGTGTTTCAATGCCCAGACACATTTACTCAACATGTAATCGAAAACTGTTTTTTGTATTTTGGCTGTGTTTCAATGCACAGACACATTTACTCAACATGTAATCGAAAACTGTTTTTTGTACTTTGGCTGTGTTTTAATGCACAGTCACATGAGGTAAGATCATTGCTGAAGCAATTCATTCAATCACTCATTCAGCCCAACATCTCAGGCTAGTTAAATCAAATCAGCCCAGTCAACAAATCAATCGCCATAATTTTCCGTGATTCTAAATCCGAACGTATGCATACAAGCTGCACACAAACTAGCGTCCATTTGAAAATAATCGAAAGTTACAAACTCTGGTGTCGCTCATATATCATTTCGTACATTTAAACGCGATCCCAACAATACGTTCGATAGGGACTGTATTTGGATGTATCAGAAGACAGTGAAGTGGCTTTCCAAAAATTATGTTCGTAATTTCATGATCCACTTGTATCTTACCGAGATCTGGGATACGGTCTGAATGGCAGTAAAGTTTAAATTAAGCAAAATTTATTTTCCTTTCCTCACCAGTTCAGTACAAATACAGCCTTATGCCCATAGTGTTACTCGAGTAATCCTTTCCTCACCAGTTCAGTACAAATACAGCCTTATGTACATAGTGTTACTCGAGTAATCCTTTCCTCACCAGTTCAGTACAAATACAGCCTTATGCCCATAGTGTTACTCGAGTAATCCTTTCCTCACCAGTTCAGTACAAATACAGCCTTATGCCCATAGTGTTACTCGAGTAATCCTTTCCTCACCAGTTCAGTACAAATACAGCCTTATGTACATAGTGTTACTCGAGTAATCCTTTCCTCACCAGTTCAGTACAAATACAGCCTTATGTACATAGTGTTACTCGAGTAATCCTTTCCTCACCAGTTCAGTACAAATACAGCCTTATGCCCATAGTGTTACTCGAGTAATCCTTTCCTCACCAGTTCAGTACAAATACAGCCTTATGCCCATAGTGTTACTCGAGTAATCCTTTCCTCACCAGTTCAGTACAAATACAGCCTTATGCCCATAGTGTTACTCGAGTAATCCTTTCCTCACCAGTTCAGTACAAATACAGCCTTATGTACATAGTGTTACTCGAGTAATCCTTTCCTCACCAGTTCAGTACAAATACAGCCTTATGTACATAGTGTTACTCGAGTAATCCTTTCCTCACCAGTTCAGTACAAATACAGCCTTATGTACATAGTGTTACTCGAGTAATCCTTTCCTCACCAGTTCAGTACAAATACAGCCTTATGCCCATAGTGTTACTCGAGTAATCCTTTCCATACGAATTTGAGAGCGCGGAAAACATTTACAGGAAAAGTTAAATGGGGAGTTGATTCTTCGTGACATTTCTGTCAGCTCTCTGGAATAAACACATGCAATAAAACACACACACACGCAAACACGCACACACACACACACGCACACACACACACACACACACACACACAAACATGCATGCACACATACGCACACACGAACGCATACACTCACGCACGTGCACACACATGCACGCACGCACACACACACACACGCGCTCGCACGCACGCACGCGCACACACACACACGCAAACACACACACACACACACACACACACTCACTCTCTCTCTCTCTCTCTCTCTCTCTCTCTCTCTCTCTCTCTTATACTTTTGCTCGTTCGTTTTCTTTTTCTCTTCAGATTTTCTCCATCCTTCTGATCGTCTCTGATCTCGTCACATCTGGCGTCTGCCCTGCGTTTTCCTGCTCTACATCGATCCCCGTGCTGCCCAGCACTTTTCTTTTTGTCGTTTTTCATCTCTCACTCCCTCTTTTGGTCTGTTGTCTCATCTCTCTCTCCTTCCTCCTCCTTCATCTTCCGTCAAGTTTTCTGTTCTCTTCCTTCTCTGTCTTTTTATCGCTATTTATCTCGCTTCTCCTCCTCCTCTCTCTCTCTCTCTCTCTCTCTCTCTCTCTCTATATATATATATATATATATATATATATATATATATATATATATATAATTTTTTGTCTTCCCTTTCTTCTTCCATCCTCCCCACTCCATGAACTCACTTCCACTACCCTGTCAATGTGTACCCTTTCTCCCCATATAAA
>JAWQFJ010010774.1:0-48418 GCA_034096865.1 Theodoxus fluviatilis
ATATATTAATACGCAAAAGGTAAAACTTTGTGCAACAACTCCTCCGAGACCGTTTCGCCGATCGCTTTGCTTTTTGGCATCAGCCTAGAGGACGGTCGGTCGTAGGGTATTTTTCGTGACCAAATTTTACTTTGAAGTGACGCTTTAGGTCCTCGCAAGTTTCAGGCGGCAAGGGACGGAACTCTAAAAGGGAAGCTTTGGCATGTGTGACGTCGAAGAATGACGTGACGTAATTTCGTATTTTTTTCTCCCTCCAGCTTTTAGGTCCTCGCACGTTTCAGTCGACCTTCGTCCTATGATCGCATTTTTGGTGGACCAACTCGGATCATATATACGTTAGCGTGAGTCAGTAGATAGAGGGGATAGAGCGCGGGACTGTGAACACTCGAAAGTCCTAAAGTGGGAACGCCGTGTTACATCCGGGTTACCACACCACCAGGAGTAGGGGAGGAGGGATGGGAAGGGGAGGAATGATGGGAAGGGGAGGAGGAGAGGGAGGGGAGGAGGGAGGGGGACGGGGAGAGGAGGAGGGAGAGGGCGGGGAGGAGGGAGGGGGACGGGGAGGGGAGGAGGAAGGGGAGGAGAGAGGAGGAGGGGAGGAGGGATGGGAAGGGGAGGAGGGATGGGAAGGGGAGGAGGGGCGGGGTAGGATCGTAGACAAGGGGTGGAACTCTCTCTAAGGGGGAGAGTCGTGGGGGCACGCGGTTTGGAGAGTTGGCCGGGTGAGGAAGCTGCCCTGGGGTGAGCGAGAGAGCAGAGAGTTGAGTTGCAGCTGGGTCCAGGGGAACCGAGCTCATGGGGTTCAGAACTGGTGGAGAGAGATCTGGGGAGGGACCGAGTGGGGGGGGGGGGGGGAGGCGGGAGGTCGGAGGCTATGGTCGAGGCCGATGGAGGGGGGCCTGACCAGTTCACGGAGAGCGCACGGGTGGGATCGGGCGGTATAACCGTCCATCATGAGAAGACAGGTAGCACATCGCCACATTCGCTTGACCGTCAAGCCGTGTTGGCGAGCCATATGATGTTCAAAGCTGGTGGCCACTCTATTACCATCAGCGTGGACTTTCAGATATTAAGCTGATAAGAACAGATTTTTTTTTGCTTTTTTCCTTTCATGACAAAGGGAAGCAAGTAGGTTCAGAATACCCGGAGGGTGAGACTTTTCGCGGCTTCGAAGGGGTTCCAGGAGACGTCATCAGTGACTAGGGTAAGGGTTTTTGTCCCGGAACATCAATCGTGGAACCCAAGCAAGCTGCGGGCATGGCGGCATATCGTCCAGAGGTTGGTCCTTCTTCGCAAGGAAAAGTGCTGCCATGATCGCTTTCTGCTAAAAGGCAGATCAAAGTCTAGAATTTTTTACATATGCTTTTTTCCTTTCATGACAAAGGGAAGCAAGTAGGTTCAGAGTACACGGAGGGCGAGGTGGGAATTTTTCACAGCTTCCTAGGAGTTCCAGGAGACGTCATCAGTGACTAGGGAAAGGGTTTTTGTCCTGGATACATCGATGGTGGAACCCAAGCAAGCTGCGAATGTGGCGGCATATCCTCCAGTGCAGCCATGATCGCTTCGCTGCCGCAAGGCAGATCAAAGTGTAGTACCTACACTTTGATCTTAGCCAAAAGGCCGAGAAGCGTGTTTGGTATTTCCAAGTCAGTCTGAGTTTGTATGTAAACATGCTATAAAATCTGTTTAATGGTCTCATACAGTAATATTCACACATCAGCAGTGATTTACTAGAACTCTTTAATAAGTTTAGTATCCCGTGCGTAGCACGGGTACCCGCTAGTCAAAACATAAATTCTCATTTCATAACCAAATTTTGACTGCTGCAACCTACTGGCAGGAAATTACCAGCCGGGCCTCCCAGCTAAAGAGGTCACTCCGGCACAGGCATGTTTACAGTCTTTCAGTCTTCAGCTGTTATGCTTACATTCAAAACGTCTTATCTTGTAAACGAATAAAAACTGCTGGTACTGAACCTCCATATTTTGGCATTTAAAAAAATTAACAAGAAGGGCAAAGCCCATACGACTCACATGCTTGACCTTGATCTTCAGGTGACCTTCAAGGTCAAACAACTAAACCCAGACCTGCCAACCCACCATCATGCCAAAGAGTAGCATCCAGAGCTATTTGGAGTAGCATTGAAGGAATAGGTGTAGTGGAGGTTGGGGAAGGGGGGGGGGGAAGAGATAAGGCTGTGAAGGCGGCGTGATAAGCTGAACCGGCGGCCTGAAAGCGGGGGGGGGGGGGGGGGGGGGGAGAGAAGAGATAAGGCTGCGAAGGCGGCGCGATAAGCTGCACCGGCGGCGTGAAAGCGGGGGGGGGGATTCTCCATCACGGTCAAAAGTTCAAGCACACGGGAAAAGCGTAGTTTTTATGGACAAGCGTAGGAGCGTAGCAAGCATGTCGTAAGTGTAACATGCTACGCCTAAAGCGTAGCACTTGGCAGGTCTGCTAAACCTACCAATGACATCATACACTAAGAAATGCGTTACACATTTTTCCTACCAAAATACATGTGACCTTGACCCAAGGTCAAGGTCATCCAAGGTCATGCAACACAAAGCTGTTAATTCAAGACAGGAAGCACAATGGTGCTTATTGGCACTTTCTACCATGAGATATGGTCACTTTTAGTGGTTCACTACCCCATTTTGGTCACATTTCATAAGGGTCAAAGTGACCTTGACCTCGATGATATGTGACCAAGTGTGTCATGATGAAAGTATAACATGTGCCCCACATAATTATTAAGTTTGAAACAGTTATCTTCCATAGTTCAGGGTCACTTCAAAATATGTATACAATCCAACTTTGAAGAGCTCCTGTGACCTTGACCTTGAAGCAAGGTCAACCAAACTGCTATCAAAAGATAGGGCTTACTTTGCCCTATATACCATAATAGCCGCTTCGCGGCCAGGTAATGAGCAAAGCATCACAGACACATACAAAGCCAAATTTTTCAGCCGCCATTTTGTTTATCTCATTACGTAACCATAACCAAAAATGTGTTCACAAATTTTCATCATTTGACTTTACCAACCCACACACCAAATTTTGGTCAAATCGGAGCACTTTGAGGTTTCGGTGGCCATCTTGTTTGTGGACACTTCCGGTTACCATGGCGACACCTTTTTTTTAACCCCTTCATGACCTGACCCCGGCCCACATCTAACCCATACCAAGTTTTAAGTTGATGGGAACTCCTGTGTCTCAGGCGGCTTTGCCGCCTTCGACACAGTCGTCCATTGTTTCCTCAGCCGCCATTTTGTTTTTCTCGTGACGTAACCATGACAACCAAAAAATTTGTTTGCAGATCTTCATCATCTGACTTTACCTACCCGCACACCAAATTTCGGTCAAATCGGAGCACTTTCAGTTTTCGGCGGCCATCTTGTTTGTGCCCACTTCCGGTTACCATGGCAACACCATTTTTTTAACCCCATGTTGACCTGACCCCGGTCCACACCTAACACCACACCAAGTTTCAAGTCGATGGGAACTCCTGTGTCCCAGGCGGCTTCGCCGCCTTCGACACAGTCGTCCATTGTTTACTCTGCCGCCATTTTGATTTTCTCGTGACGTAACCATGGTAACCGAAAAATGTGTTCACAGATCTTCATCATTTGACTTTACCAACCCGCACACCAAATTTTGGTCAAATCGGAGCACTTTGAGTTTTCGGCGGCCATCTTGTTTGTGCCCACTTCCGGTTACCATGGCAACGCCATTTTTTTTAACCCCATGACCTGACCCTGGCCCATATCTAACTAACCCCATTCCAAGTTTTAAGTCGATGGGAACTCCTGTGTCTTAGGCGGCTTCGCCGCCTTCGACACAGTGGTCCATTGTTTCTTCAGCCGCCATCTTGTTTTTCTTGTCACGTAACCATGACAACCAAATTTTTTTTTCACAGATCGTCAAAGCCACATACAAAGCCAAATTCGTCAGCCGCCATTTTGTTTTTCTAATTACGTAACCATAACCAAAAATGTGTTCACAGATCTTCATCATTTGACTTTACCTACACATACACCAAATTTCAGTCAAATCGGAGCACTTTGAGTTTTCGGCGGCCGTCTTGTTTGTGCCCACTTCCGGTTACCATGGCGACACCTTTTTTTTTACACCACCATGACCTGACCCCTGTCCACATCTAACTAACTCCATTCCAAGTTTTAAGTCGATGGGAACTCCTGTGTCTCAGGCGGCTTTGCCGCCTTCGACACAGTCGTCCATTGTTTCCTCAGCCGCCATTTTGTTTTTCTCGTGACGTAACCATGACAACCAAAAAATTTGTTCACAGATCTTCATCATCTGACTTTACCTACCCGCACACCAAATTTCGGTCAAATCGGAGCACTTTGAGTTTTTGGCGGCCATCTTGTTTGTGCCCACTTCCGGTTACCATAGCAACAACATTTTTTTAACCCCATGTTGACCTGACCCCGGTCCACACCTAACCCCATTCCAAGTTTCAAGTCGACGGGAACTCCTGTGTCTCAGGCGGCTTCGCCGCCTTCGACACAGTCGTCCATTGTTTCCTCAGCCGCCATTTTGATTTTCTCGTGACGTAACCATGGTAACCAAGTTTTTTTCACAGATCTTCATCATCTGACTTTACCAACCCGCACACCAAATTTCGGTCAAATCGGAGCACTTTGAGTTTTCGGCGGCCATCTTGTTTGTGCCCACTTCCGGTTACCATGGCAACGCCATTTTTTTTTTACCCCACCATGAACTGACCCTGGCCCACATCTAACTAACCCCATTCCAAGTTTTAAGTCGACGGGAACTCCTGTGTCTCAGGCGGCTTTGCCGCCTTTGACACAGTCGTCCATTGTTTCCTCAGCCGCCATTTTGTTTTTCTCGTGACGTAACCATGACAACAAATTTTTTTTCCACAGATCTTCATCATCTGACTCTACCTACCCACACACCAAATTTCGGTCAAATCGGAGCACTTTGAGTTTTTGGCGGCCATCTTGTTTGTGCCCACTTCCGGTTACCATGGCAACGCCATTTTTTTAACCCCACGTTGACCTGACCCGGGTCCACACCTAACCCCATACCAAGTTTCAAGTCGATCGGAATAAAACTGTGGAAACGTATGAGTGTCACACAGACACACACACACACAGGGAAAATATATATACAGATATAGGTCAGGTATCCAATCTCAAAAACTTCAGAGAAAATTGAGAAAATGTGAAAAATGACTGTTTTTTAGACAACATTTATGGCCCCTGCGACCTTGACCTTGAAGCAAGGACAAGTCACTATGTATGTTTTTTGAGGCCTTGTCATCATACACCATCATGCCACATTTGGTATTGATAGACTTATTAGTCTCGGAGAAAAATCCAACGTTAAAGTTTTCGGACGCCCGGACCGGATGCCCGGACGGACGAAAAGGCTGAGTACATAGACTCACTTTTGCTTCGCATGTGAGTCAATAAAAACAGAAGATCGGGTTCGAACCTGCAACCTCTCGAGAAAAGATACACACAAAAATAAAAAAATAAAAACCAGGTCGAGTTCGAACCCACAACCTCGAAAAGAGAAAAAATAAGTTTCAGCGCAGAATCGAACCTGGTCACGCATGACCAAGAGTCCAACGCTCTACCAATGTGCCATTGGAGAACTGGTATGACTGAGTGTTTGTAAAGCATTTATAATGTTCTTTTCCGTAAACTGCCTTGGTTCATATTTTGCACTGTAAATTGTAGAAAAATGGATGGTAGTTCATGAAATTTGAGTGGTCTTGTACATTTTAGGATACTCAAGGTCTATTTCTGCCAAGTTTAATATAGATTCACTGCCATTAGGCCACGCATTTTGCCATTCCGTCAACTGACATTTTAGGGGGGGGGGGTGTTTCGAGTTTACGACCTAAATAAATCACTTTCTTTTCAAACCTCGATTCTGAAAATTTGATACATTCAATCGGACCTAACTTCCAGTAAGTGTGCAAAATGTCAAGGAAATCCGTCCAGTAGTTTGTGAGATATCAGCCGTTAAATCGGGACTGACAGGCAGACATACAGATAAAATTACGTCACGTTATTCAACGTCAAATGATCACATCACACATTTTGCATTTCGCCATTCCGTCAAATGACATTTTAGGGGGGTGTTTTCGAGTCTATGACCTTAAAAAATCCCTTTCTTTTGAAACCTCGATTCTGAAAATTTGATACATTCAATTGGACCTAACTACCAGTAAGTGTGCAAAATGTCAAGGAAGTCCGTCCAGTAGTTTTTGAGATATCCAGACCTGCCAACCCACCATCATGCCAAAGAGTAGCATCCAGAGTTATTTTGAGTAGCATTGAAGGAATAGGCGTAGCGGAGGTTGGGGGTGGGGTGGGGGGTGGGGGGGAAGAGATAAGGCTGTGAAGGCGGCGCAATAAGCTGAACTGGTGGCGTGAAAGCGGGGGGGGGGGGGATTCTCCATCACGGTCAAAAGTTCAAGCACGAGGGAAAAGCGTAGCTTTTATGGACGAGCGTAGCAAGCATGTCGAAAGCGTAACATGCTACGCCTAAAGCGTAGCACTTGGCAGGTCTGGATATCAGCCGTTAAGTCGGGACAGACAGACACACACACACACACAGACAGACAGATAAAGTCTGTAGGACCTCCAGTAAACCTGGAGGGATACAGTTAATTGCATAATTATTTTCTTGTTTTTCTTCTATTACCAAATATTATCAGTTAAAACTGAAAAATGTGTTTAGTATCTGAAAGAAAATTTTAACCAAGTGTTTAGATCCAAACACCACAAAGACCAACTAAAACTAGCAAAAGGGCAAGGGGTATTAGGAAAGGGAGAAGGGCAAGGGGGTACGAGGAAGGTCTACCTGGTAACTGCAGCGGTCACAAGTGTACAGCTCCAACGGGTGAACTACTTTTCGGTGCCTCGTCAAGGAGCGAATGTCTTCCGCCACGTAGCCGCACCAGTCACACACTTTGCGGAAGCAGTGGAAGTTGCTGTGCTTGGCCAGGTGTCGCTCAAACGCAGGCAGGGAGCTGATAGTGGCATCGCACTCGTTGCAGATGAACTTGAGGCTGTCCGACCTCTTCCAGGAAGGCCCTGCACAGACAAAAACTGCACTCTCTATGTGTGTGTTCTTGCTTGCTTCTTGTCAAACCCAGGTACAAATGAATGAGTAAATGAATAAACTTGTACATCCTGTGAGTTTGTGAAGGCTATGTGAAGCATGTACTCATGAAATCACTATAACTAGTTAAGACAATGATCAAGTCACCATAATCCTGTAATGAAACCCAAAGGGAGACATGGTGGGTCAGTTCGACTTCCACACATTCCTGCCTGTGCATGTGTGTGCATGCACAATGTGTGAATGTGTGTGCATGTACGCTGTGTGAATGTGTGCATGCTGGGTGAATGCTGTGTGAATGAGGGTGCATGTATGCTGTGAGAATGTGTGTGCATGCTGTGAGAATGTGGGTGCATGCTGTGTGAATGTGTGCATGCTATGTGAATGTGCATGCTGTGTGAATGTGCGTGCATGTACGCTGTGAGAATGTGTGTGCATGCTGTGAGAATATGGGTGCATGCTGTGTGAATGTGTGCACGCATGCTGTGTGAATGTGTGTGCATGTATGCTGTGTGAATGTGTGTGCATGTACACTGTGTGAATGTGTGTGCATGCTGTGTGAATGTGGGTGCATGCTGTGAGAATGTGTGTGCATGCTGCGTGAATGTGTGTGCATGCTGTGAGAATATGTGTGCATGCTGTGTGAATGTGTGCATGCATGCTGTGTGAATGTGTGCATGCATGCTGTGTGAATGTATGTGCATGCTGAGTGAATGTGTGTGCATGTACGCTGTGAGAATGTGTGTGCATGTACGCTGTGAGAATGTGTGTGCATGCTGTGTGAATGTGTGTGCATGTACACTGTGTGAATGTGTGTGCATGCTGTGTGAATGTGTGCATGCTGTGTGAATGTGTGTGCATGCTGTGTGAATGTGTGTGCATGTATGCTGTGTGAATGTGTGTGCATGTATGCTGTGTGAATGTGTGTGCATGCTGTGTGAATGTATGTGCATGCTGTGAGAATGTGTGTGCATGTATGCTGTGTGAATGTGAGTGCATGCTGTGTGAATGGGTGTGCATCTACGCTGTGTGAATGTGTGTGCATGCTGTGTGAACGTGTGTGCATGTATGCTGTGAGAATGTGTGTGCATGCTGTGAGAATGTGGGTGCATGCTGTGTGAATGTGTGCACGCATGCTGTGTGAATGTGTGCACGCATGCTGTGTGAAGGTGTGTGCAAGTACGCTGTGTGAATGTGTGTGCATGCTGTGTGAATGCGTGTGCATGTACGCTGTGAGAATATGTGCACGCATGCTGTGTGAATGTGTGTGCATGCTGTGTGAATGTGTGTGTGCATGCTGTGTGAATGTGTGCATGCATGCTGTGTGAATGTGTGTGCATGCTATGTGAATGTGTGTGCATGCTGTGTGAATGTGTGTGTGCATGCTGTGTGAATGTGTGCATGCATGCTGTGTGAATGTGTGTGCATGCTATGTGAATGTGTGCATGCATGCTGTGTGAATGAATGAATGAACGTGTACGGCCCATCTGTCCTTGTGGGCTATGTAAGGCCATTGATCAGGACATCACTAGGACTGGTTAAAAAAAGCTTGTCTTCATGTGCGTGCATGAGATTGCGTGCGCGTGCTTATGTGTGTGTGTGTGTGTGAGAGAGAGAGAGAGAGAGAGAGAGAGAGAGAGAGAGAGAGAGAGAGAGAGAGAGAGAGAGAGAGAGAGAGAGAGGACAGACATATCCACAGAGGAAGACACACACACATGGATGGACGCTTGGACGGAGGTGCGGACAAAGGGACAGACAGACAATGACACACACAGACAGACAGACGGATGGACGGACAGACAGACAGACAAACGAACAGACAGATCTTGCCTGATCTAGTGCTGGGAATGGAGAATGTACGGCACACTTCCACATTATTAGAATCGGAGGGTGACTCGGTCTCTGTCTCAGACAGCACCAGACTGGGCCCTGGAAGGACAACAGCTCTGTTTAAAACACAGAAGTCTATAACACTGTCTCCTTGAGATGCAATATAGGCAGACCTGTTTAAGCCTAAAACTTTGCATGTGTATTTTGTGGGAGCAAAAGTGAAGAAATGTGTACTTTTGTAATTGAATGTGTAGAATTTCACGTCGCCCTATTACAAAAACAAAAACAATGTTTGCTTCTTCTTACTACATGCATTGCATCATGAAGTTCCTCAATCAACATCATTCTTCCCAAGACTGACAGCACACTAACTCTAGGCCATAACCTCAAACTAACAAGGAAATCTACTAACACTCATATTTACAAGCATTTTTTCACTAATCGTGTCACTAACATGTGCAGTCTATCACAAGAGACAGTCGGTGCAGATACACAAAACGCCTTTATAAACCAACTGGACAAAGTCTTTCAGAATAAAATGTACTCCACTGACTGGAGTTTAGACTAATCAAGAAATACTAGGTGTTAGGCAAATTATCAGAGAGTGAAACCAGATAACCTTTAACTCATTGCTTACGCAGCGCAAGCACGTGTTGCGATGACGCCAACACCCTTTGGCTACGCAGCTCAACTACGTGTTGCGGTCGCCGTAATGAAATTTTCCTATCTCCGTGGCTGTTTCAAGGGAAGTAAATCGTACAGCACTTTATTCTGTAACCAATCTGTGTTCGCTGGAGTTACCTTTTCTTTAGTATAGTCCCCGTGAGAAAGCTACATTTAGTAGTATCTACGCTCACCCACCGTCGTGTTTCCGCGCTTCGACATGCGTCGCGTTCTCGAAGGAGATCGAGCGGTGATGAAAATCACGAAGTATTAGAAGTGTGGATGGAAGAAGGGTCTGATACTGAAGATCTAGGTGGATATTGGACTTCTGAAGAAGATCTTTATGATTCTGATTCGGAAATAGTCCCAGTCAACGAGAATGAAGCGGTGGCTGCAGCGAAGACGAAACGAATCGACTTCGTGACTGACACTAAGTGACAGCGAAGACGCCGTCGCCGTCAGAGAGAGAGGAAGAGATAGAATCGGTGTTTACAGCAGACACAGACATCGATTCGGATGCAGAGGATGCCGAAAACCTTCTCTACTCCTCCAATGAACTGTACCACACAAAAGATGACTATGCCAAGTAGGGCGCCTTCTTTCTCTCAGAAAATCAAAATTGCATGTACCTGGTGTTTAAAAATAATTTTCCCCAATTTTCTTACTGCATATTGTAACTATCCAGCACTTCAGCTAGAAAGTGCAAATGATTTTCTTTCTTGTGGTACCAACCACTAAACTGTTATTCAAAATTTGGATTTTGTGTGATTTTTTTTTAACTTAAAAAAACACTGCGTACAGAGGTAAAATTCCTAATGCTATCCCTGCGTAAGCAATGAGTTAACCAAGACTGATCAAAATAGCAAAAAAGAGGGCAATGGGCTGAAAGCCTACAATGCCTTTCTTTCTACTATACTATACTAAGTACACAACACACAAGGATTTAAAGAACACAAATTAACAAAATTAAACACATTTTTGATGAAGCACAAAACCAAAAGCATGTGCACATAGAGGACAATGTTCAGTCACTGAATGTTCATACAGTATCTCTCAGCTTAAGCACTCATTTCATTTTTCCTTCTTGAGGCTGTGGTTTGAGGCTTTTGGCATAAGCACTCTTCAGAGTGTCGAGGTCACTGTCGGTCAGCCTTCGAACAGCTTCTGTAGGTCCCAGAGGATTTGATTTTAAAACCAGCAGGCTTTCAACAGTGGCATGTGAAAGACTGGCTCTCTGGGCAGTGCGATTCTTCCGCACACATGAAAACACTCTTTCACAGTGTGCGCTGCTGTGGGGGACTCCTTGGCTTTGTGTATTTGTGATTTCTGCTTTGAATGCCAGTTGTTACATGTAACATTTCACAGCGCTCAAAACACAACCAAACTTACTGTTACTTTAACCTCCTGGTATAATGTTAAACACACACACACACACACACACATGATATTGTGATAAGATATGATAACATCTCACCGGCAGCTATTTTGGAGTCAGGAAATGCAACTTTCACAGCTTCGGTTAGTTTGTCAGCTGTAGAGATCGGCAGATTCGCATCAGCAATGATGTGACAGATCATGGCCTCCGCCTTGGTGACAGATCTTTCAAAAGTCTTTTTGGCCTGGTCCTCTGCCTCCTTGTCGGCACCTTTCTTCACAAAGAAATCCATTTTCTTTTGTTTCGGTTTGCCTTTCGCTTGACTCACTTGGTCCGCTTCCTTGTGGGATACACTATTCACATGACGGGTACAATCAAACTTCCCAGTGGTTGACGGAAAAATAGGTGTCGCAGACAGTGCAACTGCAATGAGCAAACTGTTTTCCTTTCCACAAAGTGACAAGGCATGGGTATTCCTCATATTTTGGCAGAAAGACTTGGCTCGGCAATTTGCTCGTCTTCTTCTTTTTGGTTGGTGGCATTTTGGAGTCATTTTCTTCACATATCTCATCTTCAGTTTTTGTGTGCTCTCCGTTCAGGCATTGTCTCGAAAAGCGCATGTGGGTTGGCAGTAGGCCTAGCGCGGTCAGTTGTGCCCGGTATTCGCTTGGAGAAGCCGATTCGGCACTAACAAGCTACAACCCAACGCCCATGGGCGCTATATGCGCTGCATGCAGCAAACGACTTCCAGCCGAAAACATGGATTGGAAAATAAATCGGTCAAGCGAGATGACAAAAATTGCGGATTGTGATATGTGTAGCCGAAACAATATAGTTTGCGTAGAAAACAATAGACTCGCGTAGTTTACTACGCTCAGTGTGTAGTGTAAGAAAAGTAGGCAACACATTGCTCAAATCCCTCAGACAAGAGCTACAGTGGGTGGTGGAAAGCTACCAGGACTTGCAGCACTTGGGCAGTTAGAACATCTTTATGGAGTACGAACCAAACCATGGCACATTTCCTGTCGCTGAGGTCAATTCAATATCAGTGGTTCTGGTGGAGGAGTGACCTTTCAACCTTTCGGTCCTTGTGTTTATTGTTTCATTAGGAACTTACCTTGCTCATTGGCTGTAAGGGTGGAGGTACTGTCCCTCGACTCTTCCTGGAGCTGCTTCACAGCGAGGCTTGCAGTGGACACAGAGTCCCCCGCATCCAAGGATGGTCCTGCAACTCAACAAGGAGATGGGGTCATTTTAGTCCATAAGCAGTCCATACCACACACAGCTACTCCACACACCACTACTCCACACCACAACATTTTTGCATGGAGAGGCAAACTTACCTGCCATGCCGAAGATCTTGGAAATGCTTTGCAGCAGGTGCTGGGGATTGGGGGCTGCGAGCTCTCTGCCCAACATCTCCCCAGAGCGAACCAGGCAGTCCAGCTGCCGCACTATCATCCTGTTCTGCAATAGGGACGAGAGAAAAAACAAGTCAGTACTCCATGGATCCATTTCTTTTCTTTCACCTTGGCAGCGTACCATGGCTGCAAGTTGGGCCAACTTTCCCATGCATTGGTTTCTCTGGCTGAGCTTTTAGATAGTCTCCTGTTGCAAGCAAGGAAAGTAGACAAGCACGGAGCTGAGGTTTATTCCGATCACTGAGCACATGTCCATTTAGCTACATCTTGCATACCTGCCTTGAACTGAAGCCCAACATCGGAACAGATCTTCAGTATCAAGGATTTTTTTTATACCTTCGTCCTCAGGAATAGAATGAAATGATTAAAACCAATCTGATTCGCACCTTGCATCATT
Organism: Theodoxus fluviatilis; assembly: GCA_034096865.1. Taxonomy (NCBI): domain Eukaryota; kingdom Metazoa; phylum Mollusca; class Gastropoda; order Cycloneritida; family Neritidae; genus Theodoxus; species Theodoxus fluviatilis. Next base: position 12,809 of record JAWQFJ010010774.1, read on the forward strand.
TATGCGCATAGGCACAAAGCAGTGCCTACGACTGGCAGCCACCCCTTATGATGTACTGGCCTAAATTTGAGTTGCCAGCGTGGGTGCCATGTGTCAGCTCCATTAATGAAGTACCAAGACGATAGACATCACTGCAGTTTTTCCACTTGACAGAACACACAATGGTGACATCTCGAATGGACAGAAACTTTGTTAAAGAATAGAAAACAAACCAGGTTCAATTGTAGACAATTTGGGGGGGGGGGGGGGATATATGTGCCTTGATACACTCTGGATCAATCAATACAAGGGGCAGCATTCAGTGAGTGGACATGTATGGTAGGTACTGGCAGCCAAAATTTTGACTCAGAGATTGTTTTGTTTTTATGTGTTGTGCTTTTACTACTTGATGAAAGAATTAAAATAAAACAAAAATGAAGTGTCTATCTTGATTCGTTCTGGAGATACAGCATTTATTGTATATGGAAACGCGAAACGTAGAGTAATACTAAATATTTTCCAAACTTTGCAGCCTAACAGTCCTCTAATCATACAAGGTACTCAGCATATATTGCCTAATTCCAAATCAATATATTGTAGGCAGTTCATGTAAGCAAAATGAAGCCATTCTTTAATGCAGTTCCAGTACAACAGGGTGCTGAATATGGCCCAAAATAAGAATTTTCAACGTGCAAAACATCACCGAGGACCATATTTGAAGGCCTGCTGAACAAAAACCATTGAAGTGAGCCCTATCAGACTTATTATACCAGAAGACTATATCATATAATTTGACACTATTTTTTTCCAAGATACAAAAAAGCTTACAGTTCAAGATATTGTGTTATCAATTTGAGGAAAACCCCGATTTGCGTGATGGAAAAAAGTGAAATTATGAGGGTACTTGACTGAAAAGCTTATTATCTCAAAAACTATATGAGATACTTGCATAAAATTTGGTGTCTGGCTTTGTTATAGTTTTACCTTTGCAAATGAACTGAAATTTACCAGAAAAGTGCACATAGTTTTTAGCCAGTCTATTTTTAGTAACAAATAAGGCGTGATTCTGCGGGGGCATGGCTCACTGAAAATCTTCCTATCTAAAAAACTATATCAGTTACCAGCATGAAATATTGCATGTGGCTCAGTAATAGTTTGAACTTTGCAAATTAACATAGATTTAAAATATAGGTTAACAAAATATCTTGCTAATTAATTTTTATTAAAAAAACATTGCGGCTCTGTGGACAATAGATATAGCATAGGAAGTTTGATAGGCCATAACATACATCCATCCATCCATCCATTCAACCAACCATCCATTCATCCATCCATCCACCTATTCATGCATCCAATCATCCATCCATCCAAGAAAACCTTGAAATATGTGCCTATTAGTATTGTATTGATGATTTTTTTCATGTGGATGTTTAATTTGGAAAGTGTTTCATTTATTTGGCATGTTTATGACACAATGTCCCTCTTCTACTCTTCCTTTGGATGAAATGCTCTTGCTCCATAGCTGTCCAAGAAGAAACTCTAGTTTGCTGAAATAGAAATTGGACCTTCGTTTCAAGTGTAGTGTGTGTGTGTGTGTGTGTGTGTGTGTGCGTGCATGTGTGTGTGTGGAGTGAGAGAGAGAGAGAGAGAGAGAGAGAGAGAGAGAGAGAGAGAGAGAGAGAGAGAGAGAGAGAGAGTGAGCGCGCGCGCGCGAGAGAGAGAGAGAGAGAGAGAGAGAGAGAGAGAGAGAGAGAGAGAGAGAGAGAGAGAGAGAGAGAGAGAGAGAGAGAGAGAGAGAGAGCTCGGACGCTGGAATTGTGCATAGTCTAAAATAAAACAGAAAAATAAAATAGCATTGCATTTCTATAAAAGGTCATTAATATTTTTTTAACATGTCAGCAGTTTGGCTGCGTACCTCAGAGATGAGAATCAGATGTTATTGGCACGTGTGTGTATACATCCAAACACATGACTATTCGATATGGGATCGCACTTCGGTCTATGATAGACATCGATTTTTGTTTTCGAACACCCTGCTAAAATTCAACAAAACACTTATTTATGTTGTTTATAACATACAGACATTCCTGTCATAATATTTTGATGATAACAATCAGCAGAAAGAAAAATACGATAGGCCTACACTTCGAATGCACATATACACAACACACAACTTTGACCCGGTCACGTGGCAAACATTTGCTGTTAATTCTGCGTAAACTTTGCCATGAATAGCAAAAAATAGCTTTAATAACTTGCAGTACTGGTAACTTAATGAGTTTAGACATCGAATTAGGCTACTTATCAAGACTAGACTTGATGCTGCAAACAAATAACTCCGATTTGCCACAACCGCTCGTAGATGCGTAGTCCGCCATGATGCGTTCCACTACCAGTGCGCGGAGAGTACTCGTCTCCGTTTGGCTCGCGCTGCGCGAGCATTCATTTGTCCGACACGTTTCATATATCGTTAAATTCGGCATAAAATGAGCTTTAATTTCCGTCTTTATTGTATATAATCCGTTGAGTAGTTCCAGAGATATGAGCTTTTGAAAATTAGACATATTTTCAGATAGAATTTTCTTTAACTTAATCGCTTTATTTTGGAAAAATATTTATACGAGAATAAACTGTGGAGCTTCGTCTTGCTGACTCAGTAATTCGCATACTTGGAATGGGTTTCTTGACGGCGCGAAAGGTATTATTTCTAACACACTGTAAATATGCTCGGTGAAATACGCCATTCCGACTGATGACGCGAAGCGTATTTTGTGTTTCATCTAGTACTTTTAGTGCATTCGCACAAGTACCACAGATCACAGACAACATAAAAAACAACACAGAACGACAGATGAAGGTTGAAACTTTATTTTGCACATAGTTTTGGTGTGAAACTTTTCAATTTAAATATATAAACATCACAGGGTAAATCATCAATTTTTAGCCTGCAGGCACCTTTCCCGGCAAAACTGGCTGCGGCTGCCAGTACCTATGTATGGTCTTTCAAGTATGCAACAATTAAAAATATTTGACAGTGTTTGTCCTGAAACAACCTATATACTGTACATGTATACATGCTCCTCAAAATATATCAATGAACCCTAACAGCAAATACTTCCATGTACGTACAGTTTTCCATTCTTGAACAGTGAGAAGCACATTACAGGCACTGCTGTCTGTAAACAGCAACCCAATTGGCAGTCTCGGCCATTTTGGATCATCTAGGCCTATGTGGCTAGAAGAAGCAAAGTACATCTGAAGTTTCCTCAGCAAACCTTGGGCCTCCTTGCGAGCGAGATGCAGCGAGAAACACACTACCCTTCCATTTCTTGCAAGGTCCTTGCAGGATCCTCACACAAGCCACCCCCCCTGGGTATTACCGTTAAAGGGGAGACAACCCATGCCCCCCCCCCCCCCCCCCAATTGGCTAAGCTGGGCCATATGGTCTAAGGTGAGACAACTCTCTCTCTCCGATATATGTAACCAGCAATGTACATCAGAAAAAATAGGTCAGCAACGGATTTCATTCATACACAGCCATTTTCAAAGTTATGTTCCCACCCTTAAAGACAGCCGAGTTCGCTTTCTGAGGTTCCAGTTGACCTCCGTCATCACTACCCCTCGATAGGCTTTCATGCACAACTGTGTACTTTTTAATGGAGGTTTTACTTACACATACACACACAGATGTACAAACACACATGTTGAAACACACACATAAATGTACAAACACATAAACATACATGTTCAAACATATATACATGTATAAACATACATGTACAAACACACACACACACATGTACAAATACACACATGTACAAACACACATACACATATGTACAAATACATGTATCAATCCACATAAGTACAAACACACACTAATAACTCAGATCCCTGCAGAAGGGGATAGTAGTCTCGTTTACTAAACCTCAAATCTGTCACTGTCGATCAATACGAAATCAAAGTCGCATTTGTTTACTGTAGCGAGCAGTGTAAACCTATGTCACCTGTGCAAACAATCAGGAATATAATGCACCAGCATTCTTGCATTAATTGAAAAAATGAATTTTTGCTAAATGCAATGGATAGAAAGCTAATGGCGTAGAGATCGTGCAAAATTTCCGCCAGCTAATGAATGCGGGGTATTCATTCAATTCAGCTCTTTGAAAGCAGGAAATCCCGTGATATGTCAAGGCCGCCTTGATTACTATAGCGACCAGAATAGTGTGCTTGCTCACTCGATATCAGAATCAAAATAACGTTAGCAGACAATCTGTAACATACTAGTATCTCTGCTTGTATGGGAAAGAGGAATTTATGCTGAATGCAAAAAATGCACATTTGATACTTTTGACTGTCATGCAAACCTTACTACAAAAGTCAAACAGATAACCTCGTTGAGCAAGGATATACACGTGCATGCCCAGTAGAGTCAACCATGGGATACAAAGACTGTCGCACCATCAAAGGAAGAATTTGTAAGTATGTATGTATGTATGTATGTATGTATGTATGTATGTATGTATGTATGTATGTATGTATGTATGTATGTATGTATGTATGTATGTAAGTGTATGTAGGTGTAAGTGTAAGTATGTATGTAAGTGTAACAGCCAAGGGTATGAAGGTGCACTGAAATATTAACGAGATATAGACCACCCAACAGAACTGGTGTCTAAATGAGTGTGGTCCACCCACATCGAATGTCAATAACTGTTACGAAACGCATATTTCCCCTTAGGCGTTGGTTGTTGTTGATTTATGCAGTGGGATGGGTATCGTCTGCCAGACCATATGTAGCCCTAGATATTTCTGCCAGACCGATATTAATTGTAGGAAGTGTGCTGTGTGTGTGGAAACTTGAAAGGGAGACTTGATAGTGAATCTTGTTTTCCTGCCTAAAGTGAGAATGACTTAGCAGAGCGTTTAATCTGAAATCAAGCACATCTCGGTTGGTGGTTAACCATTAACCAATCCCCAGTGAACTTTTCAGAGGACAGACAAATGATGTGGTTCGATTGACTGATCAATCAGAAATGACTTGCGAGATGGACATGTGATTGGTCAGTTGGAGGAAAACGCGACTCAAGATCATCCCTGATGATGTGATTGGACGAAAACAGCGAGGAGGTTTTAGCGGTCATATTTAACCCGTGTTGCATTGAGCTACGGGGCGCCCGTTCAAGTTTTTTTCACAGGAACAGACCATGATGGTAAACGGTGCCCTGTTCGTATGATTGCCCGCTGTACAAGCTGTAAAAGGATGAAGTTTCGGCTACAGAAAGTTCCAGAGCAACGCCCGGCCTAGACCTGGCCGTTTTCCACGTGTTTCGCCGTATTGCCATTCTGCACTCGCCAGGAAGAAAACCTCAGCCACAAGTTTACAAGTTTCTCCTTCAGAAGTTTTCCCCTACAGAGAATATGCTGGACTGTCGCCCTGCCCTCAGAAAATGACCCCCGAAGTTCTCCGGTGGTCGAGAAAAGCCCTGCTACAGAGCGGAGTCTGACTCCGTCATTGCGCCGACATTCTCCATGCGCTCGCAGCCGTCCCGCCGCCTGTCACGAGAGGCGTAGCGGTGGTGTCTGCTAATATCTACACCGAGGCCCGAGCTACGTTTCTCCATCTACGTTCATCCCCTGAGCTCTCTCCACCGCAGCCAGACCAAGCTCAAGTCTCAGGACCCCCTCGTCGTCTACTTGGAAAAGAATACCTCCTGCCCGCTCCAGCGCAGGACTTCTCCATTCATCGGTTGTGAAAGTGTATTTCTCAATGGATATCCAAACCCCCCCCTCCCCCTCCAGTTTCTCACTACCCTCGTGCCACGCGCGGGTGATGCAGCCTCTTATTGGCTGAGAATACGTCGAGCTCAGTTAAGTATCGTATCGGTCTGGCAGACCACTTAGGTATTGATTATATTTTTGGGGAATGATTTCTTTTGATTATCATGCTTAGAATTAATTAGTAATTTGATTGTAGCAGCGATCTCGCACTTAAGCATTTGACTTACCCATGAATAAAGAGCTTTGAATTGTGATTTCTGTATTCCCACTTCTCATTTACAGACTTATTTCATCCTTGTTTGAATGAGAATGGAAGGTTTCGAGTAGGTATGTGCAGTTCACCCCTAGACCAGAAAACGATCCAGAACTAAGATTTTAATCATCTTTTACCTACTCGTGACAATAACACAAACCAACTAGTATCAGACCTGTTTACCCCAAATTTTGCCTCTGCGTACTCACTGGTTCAGATATGCGTATTTTTAAAAAACTGTGCGTATTTTTTGCGCGGACCTACATTTAAAAAATGCAGCTTTTGGTTTGCACAATGATACTCCACAGTCAGTCAACGACACACAAAAAAAATTTGAAGTGGCAATGCAAGTAAAGAGTTAACTGCCCCTTGACCACACACACACTCGATCTGCCTTATGGTGGCCGCCACCCCGCCTGACGTACTGACTTTGCCTGTCCGGGGAGTTTCACCGACATTACTGTTACACTGTTCATGTTCGCAACTAGAGCATCACACACACAGTAGGCCTATTCAAACGTATCCAAGCGGCTAAACAATCAAAATCGCAATTCAACTGCGCAAATTAATCTTCTCTGAAAAAACGGTGATGCTACCGAAACGCATTCAATCAAAAGTTTGAGCAGCAGTCGAAAGGCAAAAGGAACGCTAGAAAGGGTTCTGTCAAAGAGTTCTGGGAGCACAGGGCAGCCGTCGTGCTGCAGATAACCGAATAAATAAACAGGAACAATGTGGAGCAATCACACTGTGAAAAGTGTGGTGGTCACTGGCCCTATGCCTGTGGAACCCGCAGTCACTCTCCGCAGTCATCTCCCGACCTGGATGAGGCAAGGACACAGAAGGCTTTTACCTAAACCCGGACATGTAACTTTTTGTCACGTTTGTGTCCAACATCAGCGTCGGGCCCTGGAGTTAGGTCGCAGGGACCACCCATTGAGAGTCATACGTGGGATGGAGATGATATTGATATATCCTACCACGCAGCTGGGTATATAAACCGTACGAGGCCGTACAGCTACCTACCGCACGGCTACGGAACCTCTTCCAAGAAAATGTGCTTACCGTATATCCTCCAGGAACTTGAAGTGATCAAGCCTATGATTTTCAGTACAGTGCAGGTTGGATAAAACAACCAAGAAACACACACACACACATAGAGGGAAAGTGTGAGAGAAAGACAGGAGAGAGAGAGAGAGAGAGGAGAGAGAGAGAGAGAGAGAGAGAGAGAGAGAGAGAGAGAGAGAGAGAGAGAGAGAGAGCCACTCAAACTTCAACGGAAACAGGGCCTGTATCCAGAACGGCGAGTTATTTTAACCCCGATTTATCTCTAAACTCAGACGATTCCAACTGTCTGTTCCGCTCTCCCTTGGCTGGAACACCGTTCTGGATATGGGCCACGCGTGCCAGACGTGGACTTTATCGCGCGAAATTGCACATTTAGGAATACCCAAAAGCTGCATTTTTTTGTGCGTATTTTTTCAGAGGCATGCGTAATTTTCGTATTCCATTTTTTCTTGCGTATTAATACGCAAAGTTCGTACGAGTACCCAGGTCTGTAGTATGAACACAGGCCGCATTTTGATGTGTAATAATTTGGAATAACTGCCAGCTCTTGCAGTAAGCCTTATGAGAACAGGCCAAAAAAAAAATCATGTTATGGGATTAATGTCAAGCATGCCAGCGTGTTGCATTTGGTCTCTGTACCTCTTCCTGCAATAAAGTGTTCTGATATGTATGGATGGATGTATGTATGTATGTGGTAGGGTCGCTGGGAAGCGGTCACGCCCGATTTGTCAGCGGTCTGAACCTGAGTGGCATACCTAAACGCAAAGCACGGAGCATCGCCAAGTATGCCTTCGTCAGTGTGATGATAGGTTCGCACATCGCCTGGAAACAGATGCAGTCAAGTCCTACAGTGAGACTTGCCTCACCAAGGTATTTCAGAACGTGCAATACAGACAGCCGCATGCTAGTGTATGGACTGTGTGTCTGTCAGCTGTAGGGTTGTTGCATGGTAGTTGTCAGCCTACTGCATCTGGGACCGAAAACCATGAGACTCTCACACAAGTACAAATACACACAATTACGCACATATGTACACACATACGAACACAAACACACACATACAAAACACACACACATACAAACACATACTAACATACGACTGACCTTGAGCAGAGAGGGCTCTGTGGTGTTGCCATGCTGGTCCTTGGCGTGGCGATAGTAGTCCTCCGGGTGGGTGAAGGACCTGCGCCCCGAGCTGCAGGCTGCACGTGGGCACAGATAGGAGTAGGGCTGCAGGTGGAAGCAGGCCTGCATGTGGTCGCTGAACATGTCCCTCTCCATGTAGCCCATCCCGCACTTAGTGCAAACAAAGTGCCAACAGGTGGTCTTCCCATCCTGCTCCAGGGAGGGGGCAGGAGTGATGAAGTTGCTCCCCCCCACACTCTCCACGTTGGAGGGCCAGGGATCCCTGGCACTTACTTCAGCTTCTCCCAGGGGACTGCTGACCGGTGGAGGGTGCAGGGCAAGCTTGACGGTCCTGTGATGTTTCCTGCAGTGGCTGATGATGTCTGCAGTGCTGCCAGACATACAGTTGCAGTGGCCACACCTCACTAAGGCACTCTTGTGCTGCCTGTCCATGTGCTCCACCATCTTGTTTGTGTCCTCACCGACAAACCGCTCCTTGCACAGCAAGCAAGTGTTCAGTTCTCTGTAGAGGAATGGCTCCACCAAGGGCAAGTCTTCTTTGCCCTCCGCTGTCTGCTGCTCCAGCGGATCATGACTGGAGAGACCATAGCTGACCATCCAGATGCTCTGGTGGCATATTTTGGAATGCCATGCGATGTCCTGGGGACTGTTGGACATGGCAAGGCAGTGGCCACACTTGACCACACTAGTGTCCAGGTGCACTTCCATCATGTGCTTCTTCAAATCAGGCATGATCTCATCCTCCTCTCCCTCAAATGTTTCCAGACACAGCAAGCACTTGTCTACGGTGTCCTTGTATTGTCTTTTATCCATTCCCTTCCCCATGCTTGGGCCAGGGACGCTAGCCTCAGCAGGAACCTCTTGGCCAAGACAGGTCACAGACAGAGGCGCCATGGCTGGACCACAACCTGGCTGAGCTTCCTGAGTCACCACTGCCACGCAGCGGTCCAGGTGACATGCCTTCACGTGCTTCTCCACATCCTCTGGCTGGCTGGACACGGCCATGCAGTACGGGCAGCGGTTGTAGGTGGACTCAAGGTGATGGTCATCCCTGAGGTGGGCCATTATATCCGATGCCACATCCAGCCCCATCAAGGTGATGTTGCATATCAGACACAGTGCTTTAGGTAATTCTGTGTTGGCATCATTGCTCCTTTCCAACGATGCCTGGGCATCTTCTATTCCACTGCCTGTCTCTGCAAGACTTCTCACAACATGGCCATCAGCAAGCCAGTCTCTCTCCTTCCTGGTCGAGTTGCTGGCACCGCTTGGCATCTCCTGTCTTCTCACACCTGCAGCCTCCTTGGCAAGGCGGCCTCCATCCTGGTTGGCAGCGCTCCACTCATGAGATCCAGTCTCTCTCTCATCAGCATTATCACTGGAAAATTTCCTGGCTTCTGATGGGCCCATCTTCTTCTTCCCCTGCTTACCAGCAGCGTCTGTCCTTTTGAATGGCAGGGAAACTATCATTCGCTTTCTTGGCTGCCACTCTGACTCCGATGAGTCCTCCCCCATCCCACTGGTCCTGCTGCTCAACAAGCTACCACTTTCACTTTCCATCTTCATTTCCACTCCATCTGCCGGCTCTTGGTCCAGCATGATAGTTTCCTTGCTGACAACAAGAGCTGCTTTTTCTAGAGAGTCAAAGTCCATGTCCTCTTCTTCTGACACCTCACTGCTCACCTCCCCAGTCAGCTCCATCGTTCTTGCTGTCTCTTCCCCATCATCATCACTTTCCAACTCGGGAATAAGTTTTCTTCTCTTGGGCTGTAGGTGTAGCCTGAAGGAAAAGTTTTCTTCGCCAGTTTCATTTCCTGAAGCAGCAGGAAGGCAGGCAAAACTACTGCAGCATTTCCTCTTCCTCAGCGTTCCAAGCAGGCTGTCTGTGATGGTGACGGAGCCTGCAGGAGAAACAATGTCTCCCACATCACAGAGATCGACAACACAGGGCAGGCAGCCATTGCTCTCCAACTGGAGTTCTGCAGCAGCTGCTGCTGGGGGCAGACTTCCCTCGCTGGGTCCTCTTTCACCTGCAGAGACTTCCATGGGGCCAACTCCCTCCTCACTCAAATGTGGACCACTGCCAGCATCGGAATTGAGAGCACCAATCCTGTAGAACTCCTGAATTGGAATGGAGCAGGCACTCACCACCTTAATTCCTAACTCTGGCTCTGCATCTACATCCATCAACTTCTCCTCCTCCTCCTGCCTGGAATTAGACTTGGAAGAGTCCCTCTCCACCACCAGTATGGATGCGTCCTCCACCCTCCGTATGCCTAGCTGCTGCTTCCTCCTGCTGCCAGACAGCAGCTCAGACGGCTCAGGCTGATGGGCGGAAGTTATGTCAATCTGGTCAGAACATGTCGGCACTGGGGCAGAACCAGGGTGGCTGGGAACAACTCCCTGAGAGGCAATACCGGGCAGGGAGGAAGGCAGGCCACCAAGGGTCTGGTGGATCACAGCAGGGGGTCCATGTTGGGTGTTGGTGGCAGAAGGTGCTTTTAAAGAGTCAGAGCGTGTCAGAGCTTGCAGGTTTGTAACCCTGTCCACTATGGTATTCACCATTGTCTCAATGTCAGTACCAAATGTGCAACCAGCACTGCCTGCAACAGTGTGTGCACTGCTTGTGGAAGCAAGAGATGGATTGGTGGCAATGATGAGACCAGCACATGGCTGCCCAGGGACTTCACAGGAAGATGAACTGACTGCACTTGCCAAATCTTTTCTCATGGGAATCTCAGGAAAGAGGAGTGGGCTGGTCGACGATGGAAACTCATAGCTGCATGGGTAGATCCCAGCAATGTTGCTGCTGCAAGCATCAGATGATGATGCTGTTGTTGGACTGTCTTCCAACCCTCTGATCCCACATTCCCCCGCTTCAAGTCTTGCAGAAGCTGCAGGGTCATTTTGCCTGACAGCTAATAATGCTGCTATGTTTCTCTTAGTATCAGGCTTGACAAATGTTCTTCCCTGCTCCAGACTCTCTCCTGGAACCACTGACCCCTGACTCACAGCAGGGGGGGTGCCAGCAGTTGCTGCCACAGGAAGAGGCCCTTGTGTCATATGTAGAGGAGTTGACCACGGTGGCTGCTGGGAGGTCGATGCACCAGTGGGTGCCCCGGTTGGCTGGGGCTGCCTCAAAAGCTGAAGGGGACCAAAGATGGGAATTCTAGTTGCACAGGTCCTCACATACTGTGCAACGAGAGTCACAGGCGAAAAATTGATCATGTGGCCTTGCAAGGTTCCTGCCTGAGGTGCTGTGTAACCCGTCCTTTGGCTGTTCTGGAGCAACGTCTGTTGCAGGGCGCCCAGAGGTGCTGCTTGTGCGATTGTTGTGTTCTGCATGGAATTGGCTACGATAGTACGAGGAGCCCAGGTAGAGGTTGGCAGTGACGAGACACTGTTGGGAGCCCGGGTAGAGGTTGGCAGTGACGAGACACTGTTGGGAGCCCAGGTAGAGGCCGACAGTGAGGAGACACTGTTGGGAGCCCGGGTAGAGGTCGGCAGTGACGAGACACTGTTGGGAGCCCAGGTAGAGGCCGACAGTGAGGAGACACTGTTGGGAGCCTGGGTAGAGGCTGGCAGTGAGGAGACACTGTTGGGAGCCCGGGTAGAGGTCGGCAGTGACGAGACACTGTTGGGAGCCCAGGTAGAGGCTGGCAGTGACGAGACACTGTTGGGAGCCCGGGTAGAGGTCAGCAGTGACGAGACACTGTTGGGAGCCCGGGTAGAGGTCAGCTGTGACGAGACACTGTTGGGAGCCCAGGTAGAGGCCGACAGTGAGGAGACACTGTTATGAGCCCGGGTAGAGGTCGGCAGTGACGAGACACTGTTGGGAGCCCAGGTAGAGGCCGACAGTGAGGAGACACTGTTGGAAGCCTGGGTAGAGGTCGGCAGTGACGAGACACTGTTGGGAGCCCAGGTAGAGGTTGGCAGTGACGAGACACTGTTGGGAGCCCGGGTAGAGGTCAGCAGTGACAAGACACTGTTGGGAGCCCGGGTAGAGGTCAGCAGTGACGAGACACTGTTGGGAGCCCGGGTAGAGGTCAGCAGTGATGAGACACTGTTGGGAGCCTGGGTAGAGGTCGGCAGTGACGAGACCCTGTTGGGAGCCCAGGTAGAGGCCGACAGTGAGGAGGCACTGTTGGAAGCCCGGGTAGAGGTTGGCAGTGACGAGACACTGTTGGGAGCCCGGGTAGAGGTCGGCTGTGACGAGACACTGTTGGGAGCCCAGGTAGAGGTTGGCAGTGACGAGGCACTACTGGGAGCCCAGGGTTGGAGCGGTAGTGAAGGGGCGTGTGTAACAGAGATGTTGGGTGGCAAGCTCTGCACATCCTTATCTGGTATTCCCTCCAACCTGATGAAGGTACCTCCCGCCTGGGCTGAGCTGAGTGGTTGGCTGACATCACTACCACCAGTTCCTGTACCAACACTTATTGTGGCACCTACTGCACTAGAGGTGTTCTGGACAGAAACAGCACTGCAATCTGTTCTGGAAGGGTCCTGGACAAATACACCACCTGGTGCACTAGAGGTGTGCTGGACAGAAACAGCACTGCAATCTGTTCTGGAAGGGTCCTGGACAAATACACCACCTGGTGCACTAGAGGTGATCTGGACAGAAACAGCACTGCAAGCTGTTCTGGAAGGGTCCTGGACAAATACACCACTTGGTGCACTAGAGGTGTGCTGGACAGAAACAGTACCACCTCGTGCTCTTGAGATGTGCTGGACAGAAACAGCACCACCTGGTGCTCTAGAGGTATCCGTGACAAACACAGCACCATTGAGTGCTCTAGAGGTGTTCCGGAAAGAAAAAAAAGCATCGGGTCTTGTAAAAGTGTCCTGGACAGAAACAGCACCACCAAGAGGTCCTCGAAAACAGTGCGGGGTAGCTGCCACCCCAGCCCTGGAAGATGGAGTCTGCTGGACAGGAACTGGCATCCTGAGAGGGACGGTAGACTGCAATGCCGTACCCCTGCCCTGTCCCAAGGGGAAAAAAGGCAACTGCTGGGCAGGGTCTGTGGAAGAGGCAGGAGGTTGAAGTCGTCCCGTTTCCCCTGAGTTGGACACCCAGGGTGAAACAAAAGGTGCTGGGGCAGGAGTTCCTTGTGCATGCTCTTGGGGTGGCAGCGAACTGGAAGGAATTGTCCCCACAGCAGCTACTGCCATTGGATCAGCACTGGGGATGACACTAGTGTGGACAGCAGGCATGATGGTCCCATACATCAGTATCCTGGGCAAGGTTTCACTCTCCAGTGTCCTGGGCTGCGAGACTGTGACACTGGTTTGATAGAGTGGGGGCTGTAACTGGCCAAGTCCTATGGAGGTGGTGGCTGCCCCAGCCTGCTCTGCACGGACACCTTCAGACCCAATCACAGGGCCAGCCTCTTGCAACACCGGAGTGCTCTGGCCAAGTCTGGCCATGGCATGATTGCTTGTCCCAGGCGTGCTGCAAGTTGCAACCTGGGAATTCTGGCCCTGTCTGTGAGCAAGCTTCCTGTGCAAGACTAGAGCAGTCTTGTCAAGGCTGAGAAAGCCACAGCCTGTCTCAGAGCATTTGGCCACCTTGGAGTAGGAGTGGATGATTTTGGGAGCATACAGCTGCTGCTCAGAATAACTAGAATGGCTGGTGCTCAGCTCAGCACTGCGTATGTGCTGCAGGAAGGTGATCCGCTGAGTAGTCCAAAATTCCGAGTGCACAGGACACCCGAACACAGTCACTCGGATGTCCTCAACGTGGCACCACAAGTGCTCCATGAAAGACGGGATGCTCCTGAATGTCTCCTGACAGCGGGGACAGATCAAATCTATTCCGTTCGGAAGGGGTTTACCGTCATCATGAGCAAATTGATCTGAACAGATCTTCTTCCCCAAGTGGCAGTTAGCATGCCAGCGCTGTGCTTCTTCATCTGGGTGAACCAGCTGGCACTTTTGACACACCAAGCTGGTTGTTCCCAGCAGGATCTTCTTCCGCTTCTCTAAAGCCAACTGAACTGCTGCATCGTCACATGGGACCTTGCGATGATAGCAGGTGAAAATGACCTTTGTCATAACGCTGCCAGACCCTTGGTGGGCGCGATCGATGTGCTCCTTGAGTGCAGCATTGTTGCAGGTCTTGGCTGAGCAACTGGTGCACATGAACACCGGGATGGCTTTGTTGAACAGGTGGTAGACCATCATGGACAGTGAAGAGAAGACCTGGTTGCAGAGACATCTGAAGAACTTGCGCTCAGGGTGAGCCTCGTCTTGGTGACTGATATATTGCGAAGCCGAGATGAAAACCTCTACGCAATCCTTGTTGAGGCAGGGAATCACTTTATCCACAGCTGAGTTTGCATGGGCATCCAGGTGCTGCAGCAGGAGCTCCACAGACATGCACTTGAACTCGCAGATGGAGCACAAGTAGTGGGGCACCAGGGGCACTGGGTGCCTGGTCTTCAGGTGGATCTCCAAGCACCATCGCGTGAGGAAGCTGAAGGTACAGAAGTTGCACAGGTAGTAGTGGGGCCGATTGGTGTCGGGCAGTCGGCAGGTAACGCAGATCTCGCTGGACGGGGTCCCCGTGCCGCAGTCCGGGTCCAGGTTGATAGCAGTGGCGAAGTCCCACCCTGGCGGCTCCACTCCCACAGCTTGCTGCTGGTGAGAAGTGGACGGCTGAGACACCACTGCAATGGAAGTGGACACCTGAAACCCTTGTCCAGCGGGTGCCTGCTGTCCAGCAGCTGCTACAGAGGTGGACTGCTGCGCCTGCTGTCCAGTGGCTACCACAGAGGTGGACAGCTGTGCCTGCTGTCCAGTGGCTGCTACAGAGGTGGACAGCTGCGCCTGCTGTCCTGTGGCTGCTACAGAGGTGGACAGCTGCGCCTGCTGTCCTGTGGCTGCTACAGAGATGGGCAGCTGTGCCTGCTGTTCTATTGCTTTGGAAGGCTGGCTAGGGGTAAAGTCAACATCAGTGTCTGGTTCCTGCTTCACAGCAACTGTCTTTTCATTATCCAGGAGCACATCATCATCATCATCATTATCATCATCGATGGTCACCGTTTCAATAGGCTCCTCACAGATGACCAGGTCACTGTCCACGCTTTCTGAAATGCCAGGTGACGGTCTGTCAGGGAAGTCGTCTGGACAGATAAAGTTCAAGATGAGCATGCCATCCCTCCTGTCCTCCTTCAGCTTGTCTCTGATTTCAGTGACCATGTTGACAATGTGGACACACTGAAGGGAGGGTCTCTCCTTGTCCTCGCAGTCTCGGCATGGCACGCCGCAGTGGCTGTGTCTCCAAAGGTGGCGCACCATGTGGTCCATCCCTACCAACCTGGAGCAGCAATCCACACACCGAACCCAGTTCAGAGCTATCAGAATGGAGATGTGCACCCTGGCCATGCACTCTTTCCTCAGCAAACCTGTCTGGTACATCTGTTTAGCACACTCCAGACTGATCATGCCAAGGGTGAAATTGGGCGGGAAATCCAGCTGACACTTCAAATGAACAACCCGAAGTGCAATGTTATCAGCGGGGGCATTCTGACTATAGACGCGGTGTCCATCCCCTCCATCGACATCTCCCTCCTCCCTCTCTGAGCCTCCATTCCTGGTGGAACCCTGATAGTGAGAGGCTGACGAGGACGAAGGGACAGTGGTGCTGGGACCAGTTGGGGCAGAGGAAGAAGTAGGAATGCTCGAAGATTCCAGAGCGACAATGTGAGGCACAGCAGATGACAAATGGGCAACAGTCAAAGGCATCCCTGATAAATACTCGGACACTGATCTATAGGTCTTGGACATGGGCTCTAAAGGAGAGAGCAGCGTGGATGAAGCAGGGACTTCTGACTCTGGCACAACTATGGTAGCAGGAGCTGTCAGACCAGGGTTTTCAACCCTATCAGCTGCAGGCAGCCCTTGGATCAAAAGTAAAGGCCTCCTCTCCCACAAGTCCTCAGGCTCAGGCGACGACGAGACCTTCACCCAGCCTGGGGAGCAGTCTGGGGGGAAGCCGAATCTGCAACTCACGTCCTCAAGGGTTGCCTCCACCTGGTAGGCCCTCTGCCCCTCCTGGGAGTCCTTGCAGGAAGGAAAATGGATCACCTCTTCCTCATCGACCTCCATCTCTCCCTGGAACCCATCGTCCATGTCGTCATCCCCACTTCGGACCCTCTCCACTGGTGCCTGGTGGATGCTGCTGTCTGCCTCACTGCCAGCAGATGCAGACACAGCCTCTTGGCGTCCGGCGGCGGTTGCTCCCCTGAATGATTCCACAACTGGCGGGAACCCGTCTGCTTCGTCACTTCTGTTTCTCAGAGGTTTCACTTTGTCTGATGCTGCTGCCAACGTTTGCTGGAAACGTTTTCGAACATTTTCCAAGCCATTTACAGTCAAGTTTTCCCCCTTTTGTTTCCATTGACCTTCCTTGGATGTGCTTGCCGAACACTCGGAGGAACCTGCCCAGGGGTTCCTCCCTTCATGGCCCCTGGCTGGCGGAGCTTCCCTCTCAAGCGGCCCCGTCCTGTCCAGGCTGGTCTCCACACACCTCACGCTGCTGGTGCACACTTCCTCTCTGGAGGCATCCGCCTGCCTTAAATCTTCCACTTGGGTCTCCTCCACTTCAATGAACTTAATGCCCTCCCGCCATGCCCTCGAAGTTTTCCTGTTCACTGAGTAAATCTGAGGATTTGCTAACTTATACTTCCATCTGACTTGAGTTTTACTGGACTCCATGGACACCCACACAATCGAGTTGATTTTTTGGTTGATCAACTTCATTTGCTTCTCCGAGATGGTTTTTTGGGGTGGAACTCCAGGGTGACATGAATAGTAGTGATTTAACAAGGCGCCATCGTCTGCGAAGCCTGAGGACCTGCACTTTTTCTCTGGACATTGAAATGGACAGGTGATCAGGTGCATGATGAAGTGCTCATGGAAATCCGCAGCCGCTTGCTTGAAGTTGCAGTTCTCACAGCGTAGCATGTAGCTGCCGTTCTCATTCGTAAAAGATATCATCAAGTGTTTTTTATCGTCATACTGCACTTCGTGTTTCACCAGCGGCAGCTGGATGTCACAGGGGTACTTCCTCCACACATTTCTGTCACTGACAAACCCAAGAAGCTTCCCCCTATTGAGTCTCCATCCAATACCAGGGTGTTTTGGCGGTTTTTGGGAAAGTTCTGCAAAGCAGACAGATTTCATTTCCCTGTCAGAGTCTTCACTCTGTACATCAGCAGTGTGAGATTCCCTGGGAGGTGGCTGTTGGGTGATGGCGGAGATGATGGGCTGACCAGTCTGAAGAGGGGTCAAAGGGCCATTTTCCTCCTGGTTGTTATCATCAGTTGAGGGCTCTGATATCACCAGTCTCTCGTAGTCGCTGTCCGAGTCACCCATGGTAGAATCTGCTATAGAGAGAGGGGAGTAAGGGAATGGATGTGACTCCTCTGCAACAGAGGCTTCGTTGACATGAGATCCACCCATTAACACTAAGGCTGACCCTGCCCTCTTGGTTACTGACCGAGTGAAACCTGATGCAGCAGCTGCTGGGATCATGTCATAAAACAGGGAATGTGGAGGGTCATTTGCTCTTCTTCTTCTTTTTTTAAATCAGCCTGGGTTTTTGATGAATGCAAATAACACTTTTGAATGATACAGAGAGAGAGAGAGAGAGAGAGAGAGAGAGAGAGAGAGAGAGAGAGAGAGAGAGAGAGAGAGAGAGATTAGCTGGAGCCAATGAGAGCGCACATAACTGCGAGTCTTTGATGTAAAAGAAAAGTTCGTCTTAAAACCACAAACCGCCCGAAATTGTACAGAAAAAAAAGTAATGCCGGTCCGTAGAGTGAAAAATTGGAAGATTTTTCATGCCAGGCCAAAATCGTAAAAATTACGATTTTATCGTACAAGTGCACAGGTCTGCTGACATTGCAGATGAAGCAATTGTTTTGCTTGATAAAGTGGAGAAAGTCTTGGAGGCCCAGCTGGATCGACGTGGACATTATTTAAAAAAATTATAATTAGAGAGAGAGTGACTTCTCTCTCAAGCTGATGACCGGAGTTACCTGCGACAACTGTGCGTTTGCTGGAGAGATAGAGAGAGAAATAGAGAGAGAGAGAGAGAGTGACTTCTCTCTCAAGCTGATGACCGGAGTTACCTGCGACAACTGTGCGTTTGCTGGAGAGATAGAGAGAGAGAGAGAGAGAGAGTGACTTCTCTCTCAAGCTGATGACCGGAGTTACCTGCGACAACTGTGCATTTGCTGGAGAGATAGAGAGAGAAATAGAGAGAGAGAGAGAGAGTGATGAAGACCAATTATTATGTTTTTCACCTGTTTTATTTTTAATGTTGTTTCTTTGATTCTTTAATATAGAAACTGCCATTTGATATGAAATGGTGTCACGCACATGCAGGTTACCATTTTCTGTTTTTTATTTTACATTTTATTAAAAAGTTATCAGATTTTCTTTCACTGGTGTAATTTTATCTGTATTTATGTGGCAAACTTATGGCAAGAGTATCTGGAACATTTTATGAAAATTAGTTTTGCATAGCAAAATAACAGTGGGAGTGGTAACCTGCGCGTGGTGTCACACTATTGCTTGCGTCACAATTTTTTATATTTTTACCTGGTATATCTGAAAAGCATACAGTTGAGTAGTAATACGAGGCTTTCTAATTTTATTAATGATTTTCTGCAAAAAAATAATTTAAAACATTTAATGGCAGGCTTTTGTGACGCCACATCATGCAGGTTACCATCATGGCCACCCCCCCTGAGATCCGAGTTTACATTGCAAGCATCAAATCTACTGATTTAGTGTTAACATATTCAAACAGATAGTGTTGTTCACTTTGCAATGCCACAAGATTAAATATTACACTAGTAAATTTCAAAAATGGGTCTATTTCCCCCTTTTAGTCACGACCAGCAAAGAATGACTCATTTACTAACCTGTGTTATGTGAGTTGGCGTGGCTGCCAACTGTTCTAAAAATAGTAATGTTATAGTTGTGTTGATGTGGCGTAATGGTCTCGCAGAGCCGAGAGAGATTGTCCAATCATCACAAGACTTAGACCAAGCTAATGCAGAGCAGGATAGGAGACGTGTGATTGGCCGCCTTTCCGAATGCTTGACTGAGGACATCACGTGAATGATTTCGCTTTTATACGGGGACCATGTGATTGGACAGTAGGGTGAATTGGGCGAAGCCTGAGTGTTTTATTGGATGATGGACCACTGGAATTATTGCTGGTTGTATAAAGGCTCCACCACCCTGCCGGCTGCATGGCGTGCGATTCGATTACACCACGAGTGAGCCCACGTGAGATAACGGCGCCCGTTCTCCCTCCCCGCCCTCGAATGCCATACGTCCCTCTGTTGCCCGGCACGCACTTGGATCACCTCACAAGTGAACCACCACAAGTATTAAGCACCTGCTCTCGAGCGCCGGACATCTCTCGGCTCGTCAACACAAAGTGCTGGACGTCTGAGTTAACTCGCTGCTGTCCGAAATACAAATCATCTCTCGGCATTCGAAACCCGTTAGAAGTACCAGCATCTTTCCACCGCCACGTGTATGCACGTCTCGTCATTCTCCACGTTTGATGAGCAAGCGTCCTTCTCGCCTCCACGTGTCCGCAAGTCTTGCCATTCGAAACCGCCACGAGAGCAAGCGTCTCTTCATTAAATTTGTCCCCCCCCCCCCCTCTACTTCACAGCATCGCCATGTGCCGGCAGAGCGAGGGAGCGTGTCTCCACTTGGCTCAAGACAACGAGAGAGACAGGAACAAGTTTCATCGTTTGAGCTTTTCATCGACCTCCTGTTTTCCCCTGTGCTACCATCCTCTCTCCCCCCTCCTCTCTCTCCCTCATCTACATCCACTAGTGCCGCTGCAACTGTCATCCCGAAGGTAGGATACCTTCCTGAAAGCGGACTTACTGTGAAACTGAGTTGGCCACTGCATTTTTCAGACACCACATGTTTTGTCGGACAGTCTACGAATTCAGTTATGTACTTTTTGAATGGTTGGCAAGCCCTGTTAATTTTACTTAGTGAAGTTTCAATTAAATTCTAATTTCTCCAGTATCATTACTAACCGTTAATTATCCATTTTCTTTCATTGTTATCCAAACAAATTAAAGTGATTTAATTTTGACCCGTGTCCTCACTGTTCATTCTGTCTTGTTCCATTGTTTTGACAGAATGACGGTGAGATAGTGTTGCCAGTTCAGCTGTGTGTATGTGTTACCCCTAGACTTATTACTTAAAGAAAACGAGCTAGTCGAGCTGCATAACGGTAACATAGGCAACGCCTAGCCCTTGAGATTCTCTTCAGATTTTGGGCTTAAGAAATGCTCCCCGAGTTATAATGGGAGCTTCGGCATCTTTGGATGTGACGTCAGCAGTCGTGAGGTTTTTCGGATGATGCTGGACAATATTTTTCTTGATCAATTCGAATGAAAAATGACAAAGCTTAGGAATACTAAGGCCTAGTCAAAGAAACTGTTAGCAGAAAATAGCATCAACTTATCAACACTATGTTTGTCAAATGGATATTTCACTGAAATTGCCAAATAAACAAGAAGGGCAAAGCCCATACGACTCACATGCTTGACCTTGACCTTTATATGACCTTGACCTTCAGGTGACCTTCAAGGTCAAGGTCAAACAACTAAACCTACCAATGACATCATACACTAACAAATGCTTTACAAATTTTTCCTACAAAATACATGTGACCTTGACCCAAGGTCAAGGTCATCAAAGGTCATGCAACACAAGCTGTTAATTCAAGACATATGAAGCACAATGGTGCTTATTGGCACTTTCTACCATGAGATATGGTCACTTTTAGTGGTTCACTACCCCATTTTGGTCCCATTTCATAAGGGTCAAAGTGACCTTGACCTTGATGATATGTGACCAAATGTGTCTCATGATGAAAGTATAACATGTGCCCCACATAATTATTAAGTTTGAAACAGTTATCTTCCATAGTTCAGGGTCAAGGTCACTTCAAAATATGTATACAATCCAACTTTGAAGAGCTCCTGTGACCTTGACCTTGAAGCAAGGTCAACCAAACTGGTATCAAAAGATAGGGCTTACTTTGCCCTATATACCATATATAGGTGAGGTATCCAATCTCAAAAACTTTAGAGAAAATTGAGAAAATGTGAAAAATGACTGTTTTTTAGACAACATTTATGGCCCCTGCGACCTTGACCTTGAAGCAAGGACAAGTCACTATGTATTTTTTTTAGGCCTTGTCATCATACACCATCATGCCAAATTGGGTGTTGATAGACTTAATAGTCTCCGAGAAAAATCCAACGTTAAAGTTTTTCACGGACGCCCGGACGGACGACACGGGTGAGTACATAGACTCACTTTTGCTTCGCATGTGAGTCAAAAATAGGAAAATTGACGATAGATTCCAGTGTCAATCTCATAAATTCAGCATCAGAGTTACATCCCTTGCAGCTTGCTGTAATAGACACACTCCAGTGCCAGATGTTGGAGTATCTTTCACAGTTCACAGTTCACACAGTTCACAGTAATTTATTGCGCCAAGTGACATCATTTAAAAAACGAGCACGAGGAAAACTAAGTGATGAAGGCTAAAAGAAACAAAACAAAAAGCAAACACACGCATCGCTTACACACCCTAACACGCCGTTAATGCAAAAAACATGGACATTTCGCGATGTACCTCACTCACGACACACACGCAGCTGCACACAGACAAGAGATAAGACTACACCTGAAACCAAAAGGGTTAACTGGTAAATGGGGCAATATACAATGAACAGTTAAAGTTACTATTTAAGAACTGTTGACAAAAGAGGAACAAACTAAGATGATACACCCACCCCCCCACCCCCCTTTTAAGTGGCAATAAATAGTACATATGAACAGAGACAAAACCACTAAGACGTACCCCCCCACCCCCCACCCCCATCCCACCCCCCGTCACCCCACAAAAGAATACAGTAGAACAATACAAAAAACAGTGAAAGCTACAAGAAGACCAACCCTTCCCCACCCCCACCCCCTCCCCCACCCCTCCCCCCACCCCCAACCACACTCAGTAGCAGTCCATATAGCCCAGAGGAAGCACAAAAAAGAAAGTGGCACTGTCATAGATGTGGAGAAGTGTGTGCGCACCGCCGACAGGATCAGCGGTGGCAAAGCTGCCTGGGGAGATTCTGGACAGCGTTGAGCTCCGTCACCGCCGTGGGGAAGAACGAGTTCTGAAAACGGCATGTGCGCGTTTTGAGGGACCTGAAACGACGGCCAGAGGGAAGGAGCTGGAAGAGGGAACAAGCAGGGTGGGAGGGGTCCGCCACAAACTTACGGGACTTGCGCACTATGCGCTGGGCGTAGATAGAGGCTAGGGAGGGCAGATCACGGCCAATGATCCTGCCAGCAGCGTGCACGACACGCTCTATCTTTGGACAAAATGTTTACAGAACAGAGTGAGCAGAAAACAGCTGAGCCAAGAAATGTAGTCATTAACTTTGCATTGCATTGCCTCTACACTTACTACACTATAGTTTGATATCGTGTGATAACTGCATTTTGCTACCCTCATTTCTTTGATGTGAACAAAGACATTATCTAGAGGTGAAGCAGTGCGTGCGATCACCGAATCAGTTTGTTTTCATTACTAGATCAAGCGAGATGTCGACCATATGGGTGAGTATAAAGCCATAAAAGTAAACCAGGCCGAACATGAAACTACAGTTGGGGCAACATGTAAAGAATAACAATTTCCACAAAATAACTTTGATCTATGATTAAAGATCTCGACAAACATTTGCTGCATTAGTAGCATGAACCAACAAGGGACATAACTCCTGGGCCAAAAAAAACAAGAAGGGCAAAGCCCATACGACTCACATGCTTGACCTTGACCTGTATATGACCTTGACCTTCAGGTGACCTTCAAGGTCAAACAACTAAACCTACCAATGACATCATACACAAAGAAATGCTTTACACATTTTTCCTACCAAAATACATGTGACCTTGACCCAAGGTCAAGGTCATCCAAGGTCATGCAACACAAAGCTGTTAATTCAAGACATAGGAAGCACAATGGTGCTTATTGGCACTTTCTACCATGAGATATAGTCACTTTTAGTGGTTCACTACCCCATTTTGGTCACATTTCATAAGGGTCAAAGTGACCTTGACCTTGATGATATGTGACCAAATGTGTCCCATGATGAAAGTATAACATGTGCCCCACATAATTATTAAGTTTGAAACAGTTATCTTCCATAGTTCAGGGTCAAGGTCACTTCAAAATATGTATACAATCCAACTTTGAAGAGCTCCTGTGACCTTGACCTTGAACTATGGAAGATAACTGTTTCAAGGTCAACCAAACTGGTATGAAAAGATAGGGCTTGCTTTGACCTATATACAACTTGTAGCTAAGGTCGCCATTCTCAATAACGTGGGAGAAAATTGGGAAAATGTGAAAAATGACTGTTTTTGAGACCACATTTGGCAGGTTTCACGATATTGCATACTGCAGTTTACCAATACACCCAATCATTCATGAAAAATAAAAAGTCAACCAGGGGCCCAAAAACAGTTTGCACAAAAAGTTCAACTTTATTTCTACCTAAAACAGTAAAAAAATGTATATGAACATACTTATTTCCAAAGTTATTGATGTTCAAAGACGATATATCCTGAAACCACAAAAAATGATTTTACAACTTCAGTGCATCATAACTGCTACAAAATGTTGTTTGGAAGCAACCAATGACAATCATCTTTAACATACACTATGTACACCTTAAGAAAAGTAGTAAACTTGCAATAAAAGTGACAACATTGATCAGAAGGATGGTTGACAGATAAATGACGCTAAATTTAGAATAATTCCGTCTTTTCCGTTTCCTGTAGACCTCAGGAGTCATCACTAGATAAAGAAATCATTCTAAAATTGAAAACCAAACATCTATAAATCATATCCACATAACAGATAGATATTTGACTCAATCACAATGACATGGATGGACTCAAACGAACCCCCCCCCCCAAAAAAAAAATTCAAAAACGGGGTCAAACTCGCAGTTACTTGCTTCAAGGAAAACAATCCCAAACTTCTTCAATTTCAGTACAACCTAACTTATGGCCATAGAAAAGCAATCAGAAATGCATACATGCAAGCTTTAAGGGGGCACACAGCCTTTGCTACTTCATCAAAAATCAAGTTTTGAGTTTAACACAAATGAAGGTGCTCAGCACCTGCGTACTCTTGACCCAACACCCCCTGCGAGAGCATTCCAAACTGCTGAGCAGCGATTGAGAGACAACGGCATTCTAAAAATAGCTTGAGCGAGAGGGGTGCCGCAACAGTGGACTAGCCCAATTGTAAGCTTAGTCAGCAATCGCCAACTCCGCCTGTGTACGTTCGACATTCCAATCTGTCAGCGTCGCCAGTGATAGCCAGGATTAACTGCTGGTACCCACAAACTGTCGGTTTTCACAATAACGAGTGCAAAGTAAACCATTACAAGTATGGGAGACAAAAGAAAAACGTTTTTGCTTTCGAAATTCTGCAAACATACTCAAGAATCCATCACTTACCTGCCACAAACGACGGAAATCTGTTCGCGTGTGTCACTGTTTCGATCGTTTGGTTGTTGATCGTTGCTGACAGACACAGCAAAACTCGACCAAAAGGCACTAAAAACGGTGAAACGTGTTTCTCTCTGCGATGTGTCTCGTTCTCTTTTATTTTCAAACGATCTCGCGTGCTTGTTCGTCACGTACGGTAAAATACTTGGAAATTTCCGAAATAAACTGAAAGCTGCTGATCGTTGCGTCACCTGACAGACGCTGGTCAGAGATCGAAGAAAATGCTTCCTTTTTGCGACTTTTTAATTCTGTTGCTGAAATAACGACTTTCCGATGCAGATTATCCATGAAATAATACCAACAAGCAAAAATAACAACGTAAAAAAGGCATCCGATCTGTAAAAATAGGCCTGCCTTGCAGGGAAGGCACGTGCGTTTTTTCTGACAGACGACTTCTGCTGATTGGCGAAAATTTTCCATTGGGGCTTTTAACGTTCTAATTCATTTTTATTTTTTATTTTGTTGATTCAGAGACTTAAATTGATGATAGCTGGATTGAATAACACAGTTGTTATTAAATTTGGGTGTTGTTTTCGTGTCTGCACTCAAACTTCGAAATTTGCTCATGACACAGAAAGTAAATGCCGTCTGTCAAGATTCACACGATCGCTTTTAAAAAAACGCTCTCGCAAGCACATGCTCAAACTTTTTTTTTTTTCATTTTCAATTTTTTTATTTCAATTATTACTCTGATGCGTGCACAACAGAAAAAATAATGAAAATCAACACAGTAAACAAGTAATTTGAACACAAAGTTTACACACATCCAAGAGCTCAGTTATCGTGAAACCTGCCATTTATGGCTCTTGTGACCTTGACGCAAGGTCAAGTCACTATGTATGTTTTTTGAGGCCTTGTCATCATACACCATCATGCCACATTTGGTGTTGATAGACTTAATAGTCTCCGAGAAAAATCTAACGTTTAAGTTTTTTACGCCCGGACGGATGGACGAAACGGCTCAGTACATAGACTCACTTTTGCTTCGCATGTGAGTAAAAAAATGGTGTGGTTAAGGTAACATAGCCAAAAAAAATAGGGTAGGTAGGTCGGCAATAACTTTTTTTTAATAACTTTTTATTTCTCGTGGAAACCAAATTAAACCTACTCGACTTGGAAATAAGTGTGGGAACAGACAGAGGATATTCCCTTTGAACAATTTTGACTTAACTTCTCTTGGAATTATGTAAAGAAAAGCATTGACTTACCAGTGAAGATATGGCCAGACCTGGGTACCCCAAATTTTGCCTCAGCGTACTCACTGGTTCAGATATGCGTATTTTTTAAAAACTGTGCGTATTTTTTGCGCGGACCGACAATTTCAAAAATGCAGCTTTTGATTTGCAAACAAAGAGGCAATGCAAGTGAAGAGTTATCTCCCCCTTGACCGCTGCATCCCGCAGCGCGCCTGAACTGATTTTGGCCTCTTTGCTCTATGTATTTTCACTTGGGAATCATTCTCGTTTATGAACACTGCTGCAGTTTCCCGAAATCTCATATTCTACGCTCGCGATAGCTCGCGCTGTGTCTACATGCCATTGGATATAGATCTGTGCTTCGTTTGGACTAAACTAGAATTTCCACAACGTTCATTTGTTGGGTACTTCTGGAGTACGTTTATTGACATCTTTGCAGCTGTATACAGTATTTGTTTGTTTTCCCGTTTTCTCCAAAGCGGATTCAGCTTATGATCGAGTGTGCCCAACGCATCATGTTACAAGCGTCATAATGGAGAGAGACAAGAGAGAGAGAGAGAGAGAGAGAGAGAGAGAGAGAGAGAGAGAGAGAGAGAGAGAGAGACAGACAGAGACAGATAGAGAGAGAGAGACAGAGACTTAGAGAGAGAGAGAGACAGAGAGAGACAGAGAGACAGAGAGAGAGACAGAGACTTAGAGAGAGAGAGAGAGAGAGAGAGAGAGAGAGACAGAGAGAGAGAGAGAGAGACAGAGAGAGAGAGAGAGAGAGAGACAGAGAGAGAGACAGAGAGACAGACAGAGATACAGAGAGAGACAGAGACAGAGAGAGACAGAGAGAGAGAGAGAGAGAGAGAGAGAGAGAGAGAGAGAGAGAGAGAGACAGACAGAGAGAGAGAGACAGAGACTTAGAGAGAGAGAGAGAGAGAGACAGAGAGAGAGAGAGAGAGAGAGAGAGAGAGAGAGACACAGAGAGAGACAGAGACACAGAGAGAGAGAGAAGGGAGAGAGAGAGAGAGAGAGAGAGAGACAGACAGAGAGAGACAGAGACTTAGAGAGACAGAGACTTAGAGAGAGAGAGAGAGAGAGAGAGAGAGAGAGAGAGAGAGAGAGAGAGAGAGAGAGAGAGAGAGAGAGAGAGAGAGAGACAGAGAGAGAGAGAGAGACAGAGACTTAGAGAGAGAGAGACAGAGACTTAGAGAGAGAGAGAGACAGAGACTTAGAGAGAGAGAGAGAGGGAGAGAGAAGTGAAAAGGTAAAGGTAAAGGTGTGGTTTTTTATAGCGACTTACACCCTTTGTCAGGGTCTCAAACCGCTTACACTTTACCCCCTGATCACTGGGCATCTTCATCAATCCTCACTGGTACCTCACAACAAACATAGTGACAGACATTTAAGACACACACAGTCAGGTACCAGCACCAACTCCGCTCCCTGGGGAGTATTCCAACCCGATGCTGGCGCTTGGCCGCATACAAGGGTTAATCGCACAACGTTTTGCCAATATTGCCCTCACAGGTACCCGGTTTTACTCCTGGGTGGGGAGAAACAATGCGAGTTAAGCATCTTGCTCAAGGATGCAACTCTGGAAACCGCGCAGCTTCGAACGCCGTACCCACTGGCCGCAAGCGACTGTAGGTCCAGCGCGCTAACCACTCGGCCACAGAGCCCCACAGAGAGGCGGGCTCAGGTATCCTCCCTGCAAATGTTTTTTTAAGATTGCTTGACCCACTTCTTACCCCAGCATTCTGTAGCTAAACTAAACAGCCCTCTGGGAACACCATGCAGTCACAACAGTGTTGTCAACCCATATTACACAAATGTCCGATGAAGAGCTCTTGTCAAAACAAAACTCGAAGAGTGGGAGACTGCTTCCAGCAGCAGGAAAAGTAAATTGTGGATCAAAACTTCACGGGGGAAAAAAAAACCTTTTGATTTCACCATTGTCGTATTTTTCGATTTCACGATTGTCCTATTTTTCCACACAAGTCGTAGTAGTCGTATTTTCAATAGTTTGGCGTAAAAAATACGCCAAAATCGTATAGGTAAACAGGTCTGTATGGCTGATATGAGATTGTCTGTCCTGCTAGTGTCAGTATCATGTGACCAACCATCGGTGCCCCTAACGTGAACCAGATGTAATTGAAATGCATCATGAACTTGTGCTTCATGTTGATCATCCTCTTCATCTTCCTCACTCTCGGCTTGAAAAACTTCACATTTGAAATGTATCGCCTTCAGTTCAAAAACGTGTCCCCAACCTCTCCAACAGTCAAACCCCAAGCCAACTCAAACCCATCCCCATCTGCTTTTCCCGTGGTCACATCACCAGAGCTGCCAAGTGCTACGATTTAGGCGTAGCATGCTACGATTTCGCCGTGCTTGCTACGATGCTACGATCGTCAGGGAAAAACTACGATTTTTCAATGCCTGGAACTGAACTTTTGACCTAATGTATTGTACTAATAGTCAAGAGATAGATTTTGCACAACAGTTCTGACATCAGTATTTCCACATCAAACTATATTGATGAATGATTAACTACAGGATAAAACAAGAAGGGCAAAGCCCATACGACGCACATGCTTGACCTTGACCTTTATATGACCTTGACCTTCAGGTGACCTTCAAGGTCAAGGTCAAACAACTAAACCTACCAATGACATCATACACTAAGAAATGATTTACACATTTTTTCCTACCAAAAATACACGTGACCTTGACCGTCATCCAAGGTCATGCAACACAAAGCTGTTAATTCAAGACATAGGAAGCACAATGGTGCTTATTGGCACTTTCTACCATGAGATATGGTCACTTTTAGTGGTTCACTACCCCATTTTGGTCACATTTCATAAGGGTCAAAGTGACCTTGACCTTCACGATATGTGACCAAATGTGTCTCATGATGAAAGTATAACATGTGCCCCACATAATTATTAAGTTTGAAACAGTTATCTGCCATAGTTCAGGGTCAAGGTCACTTCAAAATATGTATACAATCCAACTTTGAAGAGCTCCTGTGACCTTGACCTTGAAGCAAGGTCAACCAAACTGGTATCAAAAGATAGGGCTTGCTTTGACCTATATACCACTTGTAGCTAAGGTCGCCATTCTCAATAACGTGGGAGAAAATTGGGAAAATGTGAAAAATGACTGTTTTTGAGACCACATTTATGGCTCCTGTGACCTTGACCTTGAAGCAAGGTCAAGTCACTATGTATGTTTTTTGAGGCCTTGTCATCATACACCATCATGCCACATTTGGTGTTGATAGACTTAATAGTCTCCGAGAAAAATCCAACGTTTAAGTTTTTTTACGCCCGGACGGACGCCCGGACAACCGGACGCCCGGACGACACGGCTCAGTACATAGACTCACTTTTGCTTCGCATGTGAGTCAAAAATGCTTGAAAACGATTTTTTTTTGCAAGTCAGAGAGGTGAAATCAGAAAATATACACTTACTCACTGCAATCTGTCTCTGTCTGAATAGAAGAAAATCTCAGAATGGCCTTCTGAGAGAAAGAAGGCGCCCTACTTGGCATAGTCATCTTTTGTGTGTGTCACAGCTTTTGAACGCTGGAGAAAATTGGTGTCACCAATATGTCAGAACCTAGTCTTTGGGGTCACCAGATGTCACAACCGTCTTGGGGTTGCTTGATGTTACAACCGTTATATTTCTCTCTCAGATTCAGACAAAGAAAAATAAACAGTTGTTAACAATGTAATTATTTAATTATACAAAACATGAATCTTTGTAGTTCAATTAATCTCTGGCAATTTCAATCGCCCTACCAAAAACAGACAAATCTCTGGCGACTTCAATCGCCCTACCAAAAACAGACAATTCTCTGGCGATTTCAATCGCACTACCAAAACAGACAAAATCTCTGGCGACTTCAATCGCCCTGCCAACACCGACAATTCTCTGGCGATTTCAATCGCACTACCAAAACAGACACGGCCGGACAAGACGAACACACACACACACACAAAAACCCACAGGGGATAGCGTCTCTCTCTCTCTCTCTCTCCGGTGTACTCCAAGTTCAGACCAGTACAATAAGAATAAAATGAAACGTCTTCACCTTGGTGGTGAGATCCTGCATAGGATCTTCAGCTGTATCCTTGCTCGTGTCAACACTCAACGTTTCATTCTCCATCTTGCCAATCCACTCCGTCGTCAGTCTTTCTGCTTCCCCTCTTCCCGATGCAGTCGTCGTTCTCCGATGAGCCGACGGTGCCGCCAGCGTCCTCCTCCTCTTCTCCTCCTTCTTCTTCTCTTCTTCTTCAATCGTCTTCTTCTTCACGGATACAGGCGTCGGTATGGTAGCCTGACGGTGCTGCTATCCTTCTTCGTCCTCTTCTTCTGCTTCCTCTTTTTCTCTTCTTCTTCTTCAACCGTCTTCTTCAATCGTCTTCTTCTTCTCGGATACAGGCGTCGGTATGGTAGCCTGACGGTGCTGCTATCCTTCTTCGTCCTCTTCTTCTGCTTCCTCTTCATCAATCGTCTTCTCCTCTTCTTCTTAGCCAATCATCTTCTTCTTCTTCTTCATCTTTCTTGGCCTCTGGTCCAACGTCCTCGGCTTCCTCGAACCTTTCAATCTCTCCCTCCACTCGATCAGTAGTCACGTTTTTTTCTAAAGCAACCTGCGTTGACGTCATTCCCTCTCCAAAACATGACGTTGTCCCAAACCTTTAGAATTCATTGCCGAAAGGCGCAAAAATCCAAGTACATAACAAAAATGCAGAATAACACAGATTACACAAGTATTCACGTACAGAATTTCATCCAAATTAAACACCATGGATTTCTGTACGTGACAGTGTGGTACAGTTCATTGGAGGAGTAGAGAAGGTTTTCAGCATCCTCTGCATCCGAATCGATGTCTGTGTCTGCTGTAAACACCGATTCTATCTCTTCCTCTCTCTCTGACGGCGACGGCGTCTTCGCTGTCACTTAGTGTCAGTCACGAAGTGACATCCGAAGTCGATTTGTTTCGTCTTCGCTGCAGCCACCGCTTCATTCTCGTTGACTGGGACTATTTCCGCATCAGAATCATAAAGATCTTCTTCAGAAGTCCAATATCCACCTAGATCTTCAGTATCAGACCCTTCTTCAATCCACACTTCTAATACTTCGTCATTTTCATCACCGCTCAATCTCCTTCGACAACGCGACGCCATGTCGAAGCGCGGAAACACGACGGTGGGTGAGCGTAGATACTACTAAATGTAGCTTTCTCACGGGGACTATACTAAAGAAAAGGTAACTCCAGCGAACACAGATTGGTTACAGTATAAAGTGCTGTACGATTTACTTCCCTTGAAACAGCCACAGAGATAGGTAAATTTCATTACGGCGACCGCAAACACGTAGTTGAGCTGCGTAGCCAAAGGGTGTTGGCGTCATCGCAACCACGTGGTTGAGCTGCGTAAGCAATGGGTTAATTTGATACTGTTGATCTACTAAAGAGAAACAAATTGCAATGGCAGTTCATATATTGCTGATCAGGTGTTAGTAAGCGATGTTGAATCGTCTTGAGTGAGTGAGTTCTGAGTGAACTAGTTTGTTCTGCCACACCTACGCCATAGGCTACGGTCTAATGCGGCAGAATGGCTAGTTTTGACTGCTCAGCAGTGTCAGCAGTCAGCTATCATTAGGCAGAACTATTTATTGAAACATTCTAAATATGTAAATGCTTCAGATTTAACACATTTTATGATTGAAAAAGAGATTTTCATGTTTATATTTTATGCATTTGAACATCCTGTGCAGAAACTGCAATGTCAAGGACTACTGATGCCATGAGTTTATGACTAACTGTAAGCTTTGTAAACATGGGCAGATCATGCCCTGCTATTGAATGTAAATGAGTGTTTTTGAAGTTGTTGAAGTTTGAAAAAGAGGTGAAAGCACTGATGTTTTATTTAATTAATGACATTAATGTACTTAGGAAACTTCTAGTCTGTATTATTTTCCTCTCTGGAGTGCATAGGTCACAGCAATTTCCTCAGTCTTTAATTCATGATCATGGCAATGGAAATTTGAAAAATGATCAGCCAGAGATTATCTGCACCACCAGACATGCAGAGGGCATGAGTGTGTCACTGTGTACACGTGATATTTCAAAGATCAGCAATTCTCATAGGTTTAAACTGAGGCATTTATAGAAAGATTGTGCAAAGAACTAATTGCCTACTTTTATGTATGGAGCAACTGTATCATGTGAGCCATTTACTTGCCAATTATGAAGATGCCGACTTGATTTGCCTTGCTTTCATGATAAGAAAATCATTATCTTAAGTATTCTTGTGTGTAATTTTATATTAAGAGCAGTTTTAACTAGCCCGCTGCAATTTTAACTCACCTCGGGCGAGCAGGCGAGTGGGTTTGAACACCCCTGCTCACCATGCAAGACTGCCTAGCAATATGTTTTTCAAGTGATGAGTGAGATGTGTGAGCTCTTATTTATTTCAATCATTTAACTTTTAAGAGAAGGTCTCTATCATTAAAAAATGTTTGATTCTGAGTCATTGTACTGGGCCGATGGCATCTACAATAAAGTATTCGTTTGTTCGCTTGTGTGTGTGTGTGTGTGTGTGTGTGTGTGTGTGTGTGTGTGTGTGTGTGTGCGTGTGTGTGCGTGTGTGCGCGCGCGCGCATGCAAGTGTGTGGCCATATCAACCTCAGCTCACCTCTGCTGTAGTGTGGGATTGGCCAGGTTCCTATGAGCTGGGACGTTCCTCTCATAAGTATCGTTCACGTTCACGTGCTCTGCATGGCATGGCCAACCCTGTAAGGGAAAAATAGAAGAGATTTGGTGAGCATTTCCATGGTAACCACAACAGGAATATCTTCCTTCATGGCATCATGCCCATGCAGCACTACCCCTTCTCGCCCTCAGTGGGTGGGCAGACTGGAGGTTTTCTATTCTGAATGATGTTCTTCATTCAGACAAAGAAGAAAAGAGGTGTGGTTAACCCTTTCAGACCGGATGCGACGCGCACGTCGCATTTGACGGTGGTGTGCCTCCATCGCATATATAGACTAAAATAGCTATTGATATCACATGATTACTGCTAGACATGCTGATAGAGTCAAAAAGCCTCCATTCAGCGTTTACAGATTGAAAATCGAGATAGTAGGAGTGGAGAAATAAATTTTTATCCGTTAGATTTTGGGAAAAGTTTATTTGTCGCCGAAAACCCGCGTGGCATTTGATAGTAGTCCACTCCGATCGCTGTTCTAAAAATAGTCTTTGATATCACATGACAGACGCTAGGCATGCTGGAAAGCTTAGTGTATCCGCTTTCTTTCAGCACTTACAGATCAAAAATCGAGCAAGTAGGAACTGAGATTTGATTTTTTTTAACTTGAGTTTTGAAAAATAAAATCGAGTTGTTGGTCGAACATCGGTACTAAATTTGGAGCATACTTCCATTGCATTTCCTAAAATTAGTCACGGATATGACGTGGCAGATACTAAGCATTCTGGGTAGCCAAATAAACACACACTTCCTTCCCAACGTTTACGGAGTGAAAGTCGAGTGATTACAAGCGGAGAAACGATTGTTTTTGTGGAGAGATCTGATCTCGCGCAACATGGCTGACGATCCTGCAGCGATCCATGAAGGGAGCGATATCGAAGCTGATTCAGATGAGGAGTTCGAAGCACTTTCGGGAGACTACTGTAGCGATCGTTTGGGTGCAGAACAGTCGCAGGAGTGGTTTGAATTTCTGGAGGAATAGGATGTCGAAGAGGAGTTCGAAGGATTCCAGGGAGGGTGGAAGTATGAGAACTTTAGACCATGCCTCCGCCATTATTTTCGTCGAAGCGGATGGGGGGGCGGGGCGGGGGGGGGGGGGGGGGAATGCTCTCATCTGCCCGCTTTAGCTAAACGAGGAGAACAGCACCCCCCCCCCTCCCCCCCAACCCCCCCCCCCCCCTCCCCCCCCCCCCTCCCCCCACCCCCCCCCCCCCCCCACCCCCCCCCCCCCCACCCCGCCACCCCCCCCCCCCCCCCCTCCCCCCCCCCCCTGCTAAAAAAGGATTGGAAAGCCCCCCTCCCCCCCCCCCCCCCGCTGCTAAAAAAAAAAGGCGTGGGAAAACACCCCCCACCCCCCCCCTCTCCCCCTCCACGGTGTAAAGAAAGTTTGGAAATCCTCCCCCCTCCCCCCCTCCCCCACCCCCCCCCACCCCCCCCCCCCCCCCCCCCCCCCCCCCCCCCCCGCTTGTGAAAAAGTTTGGAAGAGTTCCCCCCCCCCTGCTAAGGAAAGATGGAGAAGTACCCCCCCCACAACCACACCATCCGCGTTTTGCACTAAAAAAAAAGTTTGGAAACCCCCCCCCCCCTCCACTACGCTAAAACTATTTTGGAAACCCCCCCACCCCACCCACGCATCGTTAAAATCAGAATGGGAAAACCGCCCTCCCCCCTGCTAAAAAAGCCCCCCCCCCCCCCCCACCCCGCGCTTGCCTAAAGAAAAGATTGGCACACCCTCCGAGCCCACCGCAGATTCCTGACCAGGCAGCAATGGACCTCTACTCTGACCCATTCGTTCACAGCAAAGAAATTCGTCTGCTGTTCTATTCGCCATAACAGATCTATACACTTTCTTGTGTTGCGCGCGCACCCTCATTTACCCACCAATTAGTCCAAAGCCAAGTTGGTGGAGGATGCTCTATGATTGACTATTAACAACCATTTTCTCCTCCACATCCACACTGCTCCCTCTGACTTAAGTCATTAATTATCGTAATTAATTATTAATTTAATAAGATAGCCTCTCCCCTCAGCCTGAACTACCGCTGTGCTGTTTTGTAAATGATGAGGGGACAAAAAGAAGAAGAAGAGGAGGAGGAGGAGGAGGAGGAGGAGGAGGAGGAGGAGGAGGAGGAGGAGGAGGAGGAGGAGGAGGAGGAGGAGGAGGAGGAGGAGGAGGAGGAGGAGAAATAATTGTGATGATGATGGAGATAAAGTTGTGTTTATGGTGACCTGACCAACCCTTTTATTTCCAGCTGACTTTTTTGTTTGGGGAGTGGGGGGGGTGGGGTGAACTTGGAAAATCCACTATTTACTTATACTAATTAAAGTGTTTTCAGCAACAACAAAAAAGATATGTATGCGATTTGTGTTTATTCTGACCTCTTCAAAACAAAAAATCTAAAAAAAGTTTAACAAGTTCCAGCTGACCTACCAACCTAATGGATTTTTTTTGCTGTGGTACTCTAACTAAACATTGTTTGTTGGTTGGTTTGTTGGGTTTCTTGTCTGACATTTTGAATACTTTGAAAGCTCGATGCATTATCAAACTAAAACCAGAATAATTTCTCATACATTTTCATTCTTAAGTCTAGCCACTCAGTATAGCATTAACTATGGACTGTTAAGTCTAGCCACTCAGTATCTGCATGAACTATGGACTGTTAAGTCCAGCCACTAAGTATCTGCATGAACTATGGACTGTTAATGTGTCTTGATCAGCATTCTGTAGCCATCCAGAAAACTCGTTCTCTTAGGCCTACAGCTTTGCCTTGTTGAG
>JAWQFJ010010775.1:0-2500 GCA_034096865.1 Theodoxus fluviatilis
TGAGAAACCGTTTGTTTCGTAATTTGTAAACATGAACAATAATTAACCGAGTGCGTGGAGAAGCGAGCGTAAACACTAAAATGAAAATCCCCACACTAAACTAAAGCTGGGAAAAGGGTCAAGGTGTCAGTAAACTATATCTCTCGTAAAAGATCTATACACAATTTTCTCCACGGAAAAGCACGTCCCTAACAAGCTGGTCTAAATAAAGAAATAAACACCGGACGCATAATTATGATCTACGCCCGGCCTGAGCAGCAGACGATCGAGCAGCATAAAATGATAAACGCGAGAAGAACAGAAAAATCGAACTTCGTAATTTGTGATGCACAAGATTCCTTTCACTGTTGAACCTCAGGAGAAAATACTGTTGTTAAAAATGCTGAATTTGTTAAAAACTGTGATGACAAAGACAATGCAACGTGTGTAAATCCGTACCTCGCTTCGCGTAGTGTAAAAATAGCCGAGTGCGCGTCTTAGTACGAAACGACTAGGTACAAAAACGTCCAGGATACGAAACAACACGCATCGCAAAAAATCCTTCTTTCACCTTCACCGATGTTCTCGAATTTATTCTCCTCGCATTGATTCTATAATAGGATCCATGCTGCCCCACCTCCTCCGCTCCTCTCTCTCTGGATTATTAACAGCTTAGATATATCAGTTCCGTTTCTTTATTCGCCCATCTCTTTCGTTATCCGTCTCTTCTTCAGTTGCCATTTATTTGAATGACTGTCGTGTCTCTATCCCTAGCTTTGGGTCTGCATGTCTCGCTGTTTGTGTGTACACGTGTTTGTGTGTCTGTATATCTTCCAAATTCCATCCGTCTGTCTTTTACTGAGGTTTTTCAGAACACCCATATGTCGCTAGGTACTGGCTCTCAGCTTTCGTCCCCTTCATCTTGTAAGATGTAAAAAACTGGATGTTAGAAATGGAAATAAGTATTTCTCTAAAGAAAATGTATGGCTTGCATGTAAATGAAATATAAATGTCCAACCATTTGGGGACCATTTATTGTCCATTTGAAATGAAGCATTTTGTATTATAAATGCACTTTGTCATATCTTAAATTCTGCACGCTGACTCCTTGGAAATATTCATGTTGTAAATCTCATGTTATTCCTATGAAGAAATATTACTTTTGTATGCATCTTTGTACATGTTTGTATGTGTAAGCATTCGTATCATAGCCTTTGTTCTGGCTTTTTATCTCAATAGGGTATTATGATTAGCAACTCCATCCTTTTGATGCGTGGTCTTGTATGAAAATGAATGTACCTGAACAGATGAATGCCAATTTCACGTGCACCGAGGCTGCTGTAATCAGCCAACGTGTCCAGAGTCTTTGTGCTGAGAGTAGCTCAAAGCTGGCCATTGGTTTCATTTCTTGCTTCATCGTCGTAGCTTCATCGGGCCTTATCATTCATGACTGCACATGTCCAATCGAATCGAACACTTGGGTCAGCAAAGGCAGTTAAGTCTCTTAGCTTTAGTTTTCACCATGAACATGGATGACAATGAATGCTCCCGCTGCGGGTATTCGGCGGACTTGATTACGAAAATTTCGTCGCAGGGAGAAGATTAAAAGTGCATGACCATAGGCGCTGTTTTCCCATCCGGACGGGTCATCCAGGGTCAAGCTAAAAAGTGTAACAGCGCCATATTTGTCGGTTAGAAAGCAAGACACTGAACGATTACATGCCAGAAGAAGAAAGTATCCGTACTTGTTAAGAATTAACATTCGGTCGATGATGGCCAAGAAGAAAGAAAGCACAAAGGCATAAAAAAGTTTGATTACATCTAAAAAATATCGAGTCTATCGATAATGGAAGCACAAACCCTCAATCGGTTTGTAGATAAGACATGCACCGACACCGTAGTTGGCAGGCAAGCACAATTCAAGTGTGATTTGATTTATGATGTAAAGCTCTAAAGCTAGGCCTATCCGATAACTGTCTAGCTCTGGATCGAACAGGCAGTTTGGTTTGCGAACGTAGAGAGGATAAACACTCCTTGCAGTCGGTGTGGGATCAGAATGCTTACTTTGCGACGACGAATGATTGACTTGCCCGAACTTTTTGAGAATTAGAGATTGCCTGAAGTCAAACCATTTCCCCGAATGTTCCGCACAAGATGTTCGGCTCTGAATGAGATATTGTCGTTTTTGTCATTACTCATTTGAGAGAAATCTCAACAAGATGTGTTTTACAGCGGAAGTAACATGAAGATGCTACATGTGTCTGCTAGCGTACAGAGTGACTGTTTCTTTCGTACTAGTTGTACTGGAGCAAAAGTCTACCACTCCATGCATCAGAGTCGTCTTTGGGAGACCAGTCGTGAATGGCAGGGCCTACAAACCGAGGGATTTTCCCTGCTAAAGTTCTTTCATCGCATTTCTTTCATTGGTCCATGGCAGGCTCCGTCTATGGTATTTGAATTATTCAGTGACACTAATACTGAAAGTCATGTTGTCAAACTTGTTTATTATCATGTTATGTAC
>JAWQFJ010010775.1:5000-60645 GCA_034096865.1 Theodoxus fluviatilis
TTGCGCTACCTCTAAGAGTATCCAGCCAGACCTGTGTGTACTCTGTAATAAGTCGTTCCCTCATTTCTTTCAGGAAGCGCTTCTCATTCTGTACAAATTGCGTTTCCCACAAATTGTCAAAACCGTATCTATTCAGCAGACTCTTGATTCCGCTTGTCCAGTCATCTTTTCTAGACAGTAACATCATATTGTACACTTTGCGAGGATACCTAGTACAGTCCATCCGTAAACTTTTTAACCAGTATTTTAGAGCTCGTAATTTGGCATTGATGTACAGAGGGTATCTGCCCGTTTCCCCATATGCAATAACGTTGGGAGTCTGTGTTGGCAGATGCAGGAATCGTTTTAAAGCTTGAAGATGGACAATCTCTATTTCGGAACAATCATTTACACCCCAAACTTCTGCTGAATACGTAAGGACAGGCAAAACTTGTGCATCAAAAAGTTTGAAGTAGAAATCTGGCGAAACACACCCAAGCTTATGACAACATTTATTTACCTGAAGCAAGCCAGCTTTCGCTCTCTGTACCAAATTCTGTTGTGATGTTCTGTAAGACAATCGTGTAGAAAAGACTGCTCCGAGGTATTTGTACTCGTTCACTACCTGCAACTGCCTCCTCTCGTGCTCCGCTAGGAAACCTCCATTACAAAATACCATTATTTTAGTTTTGTCCGAGTTAACTTCCAGCCCAAACTTACGTGCTTCTCTTATCAGTGTATGCAGTTGGTTCTGCAATCCCACCACAATGTCCGAGATAAGTGCGATGTCATCAGCGAACACAAGAAGAAATGCAGACACTATTTCGGGCATCAGCTGGACTCCATGTTTACCATTTGCAACTACCATCCTTGCTACATATGAAATTAACATGGAAAAGATGATCGAACTGATTTTGCAGCCTTATTGCAAACCCCGTTTACTCTCGAACGAGGCACTACACCGACCTTTGCATCGAACACAGTACCACACCGCGGAGTACATGCCTTGCAGCATGCTTAGCATTTTCCTTTTAATCCATACAGTCTTAGCACCTCCCACAAAGCTTCTCTGTCCACCGTATCAAAAGCCTTTTTAAAATCCACAAATGCACAGTCCAACTTCCGCTTTCTGCCCAAATATTTCTCTATAATACAATGAAGTATAAACACATTGTCCACTGTCGAATAGCCTTTCCGGAAACCAGCCTGTTCTTCAACAATGATATCGTTTGCTTCAGCCCAAGAAACAAGTCTTTCAGTAATTTTGGAGGTAAAACTTTTACAAAGTATACTTGTAAAGGCCTGCCTTAATAGCCCGACTGTCAAACGGGCGAACGGGCGTTTGGGGTTCTCGCCGAAACTGCGTTCGTTCTCAATAGAGCGCGCCGTCTGACTCCAAACGCCAGTTCGCCCGTCTGACAGTCGGGCTATTAAGTTATAAGGCCTAATTGCTTGTCGTTCGGATGGTGTGTCGAGGCCTCGGATGTGTGTCGAGGCCTCGAACGCGACCCGCGTGTCGATGCGTTGACCTGCATTTCCAGTTGTAAAATGTGAGCGCTTTCACAACCTAACGATGCAATCAACATACAGCTGTGATAAATTAATGCTGTTCATGGCTTATATTTTCTTTGGATGGGTTTTGAGTATCAACAGATACAGCGTTTTCTGGTCGAACCGTAGATTCTATCCGCCATTTTAATTGTGGAAACAGTCGCGAGAAGCCAACAAAACCTCCTCCGAAGAAGAAGATTCGGTTTCTCAGCCAATGAGGAGCGAGCTCCCATAACATGTGCTGCAAGCAATTTTTTGCCCGACACCTTCTCGCCGACAGAGAGCGAGCTAGCTGTCAGGGCATTCGGCGCGCACGGAGCACGGGCAGTTGAGGGCGAGCCCAGTTCTCGCCGCACGAGTGGCACGGGCGACAGCTGCACGGGCCTGTCGCCGTGCAACCGTTCGGGCTAATAAGGCAGGGCTTAAGACAAATGCCCCTGTAGTTATCAAGGTTTGAAGGGTCACCTTTTTTGTTTATAGGAATAATCATTGAATTGGTCCAAACTTTTGGATACTGACCTTTGGAGAAAATCACATTGAAAAACTGACATAACAGTGGAACAACAGAGCTGGGTGTGCATTTTAACATTTCAGCAAGAACTTCGTCCGGACCAGCCGATTTGCTTCCTTTGAGCATGGTTACAGCAGTGGTGACTTCATGTTCTGTAATGTCAGAATTTAAAATGGACAACTCTTCCTCAGAAGATGCCACGACAACTCCCTTTATCTTTGACGTATGTACATTCTTAGTCATCTGGAAAACTTTTTGAAAGTGTCTGTACCACGTGTCCGCCGTTATAGGATATTCTAAATATTTCTTGGTAGTCAGTAGTTTAACTTGTCTCCAGAATTTATTGGGGTCATTTATGTTCTCTACTATTTTTTATAAAACCAAGTCTCTATGCTGCAACTTCTTCTCACAAAGCAAACGTTTATACTGATTTCTGCATATGTTTTTGTCTTATTGTCTCTGTGTGTCTATCAGTGTGTCTGTGTGTGTTTGCTTATGTGCGTGTGTCATTCTGTGTGATACAGGTGTCAGTGTATGTGTGTGTGTGTGCGCGCGCGCGCGTGTGTGTGTGTTTGTCTCGTTATCTCTCTCCCTCTATGTGTCTGTGTGTAGTGTGACTTTATCTTTCTGTCTTTCCTGTGTGTCTGATTCTCTCTCTCTCTCTCTCTCTCTCTCTCTCTCTCTCTCTCTCTCTCTCTCTCTCTCTCTCTCTCTCTCTCTCTTTCTCTCTCTCGCGCGCGCGCGCGCTCCCCTAATGCGTTTTAGCGCGCATGTGTGTGTGTGTGTGTGTGTGTGTGTATACGTGTGTGTGAGTGTACGTGTGTGTGTGTGTGTGTGTTACGAATTTGATATTTCGACTCGACTTTGACTTGTCTTGATTCGTTTCTAAATAATGGTCTAGGGGAATATGCACTCACACAATCAAACTCGTAACACTATCTCACACTTTTGTTCTATCGAAGATGCAACACGACAGAAAGACGGTGAGGACACAGGTCAAAATTAAATCACCTAATAACAATGAGCATGAATAAATAAATGGTTAGTAATGATAATAGATAGGCAATAATTTGATTCAATATTCAACATGAGATAAACTGCTGTGACCCGCCAACCAATCAAATTTGTACTTAACTGTCTTGCAGGCTGTGTCTGACGAAAACACGTGGTAATTCCTGGAACGAGGTGGCCAACTCGCATTCACATTAATTAATACCGCTTTCACAAAGGCTCACACATTTGGGACACTTGTAGCAGCAGTTTTCGATAACACTAGCGAGGGAGAGAGGGTGGGTGGGAGAAAGGGGAACAGGGGGACAACGGGGGTCACAATTGATGAAAACGTGGCGTTTCGCTCTGACGTCGACGTGCAGGCGTAGGGAGACGCCTCGAAGTTTTCGGACAGGCGAGCTCGACGACCCAGTTTGGCCCCGGAGGTAGACGTTTCCACTTGTGGAGCTGAGGACGCGACAAAACGTCAGTTTCGCTCTGATGACGTACTGGAGAGAGAGACGCTTCATAGACTCGAACACGTGGTGAGGGCGGCGACTCAGCAGGTCCCTGGAGAGAGGGGAAGGCAGAGAACACTCGGCTTGACTCCGGAGGCAGAATGGCGTGGAGCGGAGAATTGTTATTCTTTCGAAGCGGCGTGGAGACTGAAGACGCTCGTTCTTCCAAAACGGCGTGGCGTGGGAGAAGAGCTGAGGGTATCTCGCGCGCACATGGCGCCTAGAAAAGTTGGCACTTAACCGGCGTGATGGTCTGGCGTGGCTGGTGGTACTTCTGCGCCGGCGACTAGCGTCCAGGGGTTTTTATATGCATAATAATAATAATAATAATAATAATAATAATAATAATAATAATAATAATAATAATAATAATAATAATAATAAATAATAATAATAATAATAATACAGTTTATTTACACATACCTTCCCTTGACAGGCAAGCTCATAGCGTTTACAATCCAAAGAATCAACACTCATACAACCGCTCAACACCACATTCCCACAAAAACTCACACACTACACATATAAACCAAAAAACAACTAAAGTCCAATAGAACAAACTATACAATATACACAACACTTGCCGGCCAGGTCAAGTAAGGTGAAGCAGCTCAGCGGGAAAGGCTACTCGGAAGAGGTGGGTCTTTAGAGCACTTTTAAACTGGGGCAGATTGTCAGAATGACGGACTGGGAGACTATTCCAGGTTACAGGTCCAATATAGGAGAAGGCACGCTGTCCTTGAGTTTTCTTATTACGGCGGAGGACCTTAAGTATTCTAGAGTCAGCAGCTGAGCGTAGAGATCTGGAGAGCATGTAGACTGTGAGAATTTCTGTTGTTGATGGCCTTGCAGCACAAAGTAGCAAGTTTATAATCTATCCTCTGAGAGATGGGGAGCCAGTGAAGTGTACGTAGGAGTGGAGAGACATGGGTACACTTGGGACATATAAAAACTAGCCTAGCAGCGCAATTCTGAACTTTCTGGAGTTTGTAAAGCAGAGTGTCAGGGATGCCAGCGAGAAGAGAGTTTTCATAGTCGAGACGAGACAGAACAAGTGATGTGATGAGCGTTTTGGTGGCCTGCTGAGAAAGATAATGACGAATGGTACTAATTTTCCTTAACTCATAATATGACTTTGTTGATATGAGCTCTCATTGACAGGTCATTGTCAAACATGACGCCTAAATTTCTAACAGACTGAGAGAAGACGATGTCACTGTGACCAATGGTTAGTTTGAGGGCCTGATCCGATTCGCCTCCGCCGCCCACCAGGAGTGCTTCAGTTTTTGAGTCATTGAGTTGGAGCTTGTTCTGGGTCATCCACCGTTTCACGTCAGAGATACAGTGTTCGCTGGTAGAAAGAAGAGAGTGGATTTGACTGGGATGGGAGGAGTTGTAGAGCTGGGTATTATCAGTAAATTCACTGTGAGAGACTGCATGACTATCAATTACATTGGAGAATGGTTGGGTGTAGATTAGAAACAGCAGAGGACCCAGAACAGAGCCCTGAGGGACTCCGTACTTGAGAGGTGTAGGATCAGAAGCAAAACCCGAGATCGAAACAGTCTGTCTACGTTCTGAGAGATATGAATCCAGGAAAGAGAGTGCTAAGTTCTCAATGCCAAAAATGTTTCTAAGAAGGGTGAGAAGATTCCATGGTCTATTGTGTCGAACGCGGCACTCAAGTCCAACAGAGTAAGAAAGAAACTTTGGAATCATCAGAAGCAACGAGAAGATCGTTTAGAACACGGAGCGAGCTGTTTTGGTGGAATGATGAGCACAGTACGCGGATTGAAAACGGGCCAAAAGGTCATACTGGGACACGTGCTCCAGCAGCTGCTGCAAAGCTAACTTCTCTAAAAATTTTGACAGAAAAGAAAGATTGGAAACTGGCCTATAATTACTAAGTTTGTTTGGATCCAGGTCCTGCTTCTTCAAGAGCGGCTTAACTATAGCCTGCTTGAGAACACTAGGGAAAGTGCCAATCTGGAAGCAGTCATTGATCATCTGCGTCAGGACAGATAGGATTTCATCAATGCACTCAACTAAAAGAGGTGTGGGAACAGGGTCAAGGTCACAGGAGGTAGGGTTCATACTGCGGATGGTCGTGAGGACCGCACTAGCCTCAACCGGGCTGAACTGAAGGAGGGGGGTACCCCTGAAGGATACTGGGTCATCACTAACAATAGCAATAATTCCTTAATCACGTGTGAACACGTGGCCAACCACAAAAATTCTTCGATCACATGTAACAATGGAGCCAATCGCAAAAAGTTCTCCAATCACAGGTGAAAGTGGGAGCCAATCGTACGTTTTCGTTCCGCCCTAACGACTGGCTTGCACCCAGTGCTTTAATTGGACAGATGGATAGTATTCCACGGCCCAGCAACCTCCCCAGGTCACGCAAGGTCATCAATGGCCAAAACATCCCACAGCAACATAATGCAAGTTACGGTATTTTTAGTCACTCGCCTC
Organism: Theodoxus fluviatilis; assembly: GCA_034096865.1. NCBI lineage: Eukaryota > Metazoa > Mollusca > Gastropoda > Cycloneritida > Neritidae > Theodoxus > Theodoxus fluviatilis. The sequence continues at coordinate 11,025 of JAWQFJ010010775.1, forward strand.
TCATGTATCGCGTAGAGGGCCACTATAGGCCGATTCTGAACTCATCCCTCGATCACACAGTGGACACTGATTGGCTGGCGGGTCGCCTCCCAAGAACTCCTCTACGTTACTATTTTTAGCATGGTTGGCGGCCACACTAATTTACACACCACAGGTTAGTAAGTACAAAGGGGGGTGGGGGTGGGGGGTGGGGGGTGATCTCGTCACAGTGTGTGTGTGTGTGTGTATGTGTGTGCGTGCGCACGCGTATTCGTGCGTGTCCTTGTGTGCTTGTGAGCGTGCCTGTGTGAGTATGTGTGCATGTCTACATCTGTGTGTTCTTCCTCTTCTGTGTACCAGTTTGTGTACGTGTCCATATGTTTGTATGTGTGTGTTTATGTGTGTGTGTGTGTGTTGTTTGTGTGTGTGTTTGTGTTTTTATTTGTGTTAGTGTTTGTAAATCTTTGTATGTTTGTCTCTCTGCTTGTGTTTGTATGTTTGAAAAATAAAAAACCGTGGACAGCAACCGACAAAGTATTCTTTCGTGAGTACAGATGGCCCTGAAAAGGGCCGTTCGTAGGTGGACGTAGACCAAGGGGGGTAGAGCCTCCCGCCCAGGGATGTAGACCGCCGAGTCACAAGGACGTGGCGGCTCTGTCTCTGTGTCACTGGCAGGGCTCCGTCCCTGCTGGCAGGTATACGACGTGAAGTACTCTCTTGGCAAGCTTTCAGAAACCTTCCTTCATCAGGCCAAGTGTGTGAGAGGCTGGCGGGGACGGCTTAAATAGGGGATGGTACGCCGGTGTTAACACCAAGACCCAGAGACCTCATGCGACGCACGTGCAGATCGTGAGAAGAGCCGCCACGTCCTTGTGACTCGGCGGTCTACATCCCTGGGCGGGAGGCTCTACCCCCCTTGGTCTACGTCCACCTACGAACGGCCCTTTTCAGGGCCATCTGTACTCACGAAAGAATACTTTGTCGGTTGCTGTCCACGGTTCTTTATTTTTCAAGCAGTATTTCGACCGACCCCGGCACCTCAGTCTGTGTTTGTATGTGTGTGTGTCCCTTTGCGTGTGGAAGCCTGGATATCTGTGTGTTTCTGCAAGCATATGTATCTTTTTATGTCTGTCTGTGCATGTCTTACATTTTGTGTACAAGATCGTAGTTTCTATCCTTATAGTGCTTGTGATACGTGGCTGCATACGTAAATGTAAGCCTAAAAATTCGCGTTAAAGAAATTCTGTAATAGTTTTTTTCGTTCTAATGACACTTACACTGAATGCTATATTTAAGTTCTGTCTGTAGGGAAGGCACATCGTTTTCCCATATCTTTCAGGTTTGGAATATACAGTATTTCTTTAACTGACAACACGCTGCTCTGGAAAAATGAATCGGTTAACTCCCTTGATGCTTACCGATGTCGTCAATTGTTTCATGTAATTAATATACAGATGATTTCAAGACGATTGCGTTGTTAGATGCCCTGATCTATTAGTAGGCTCTTTTCCCACGTTCGGAAACTGTATTGTGTATTGTATTCTTTACTGAAACATGACGAGTGCTCACATGTGATATGACGATAGAAGCATGTCAGCATAAGAGCGTACAAATGAGTAGATGTGCATCAGACATGAGATTGGGAAAGAAGGACAGATGTAAAACAGGTTTTAGAGCAAAATAAAGATGTTTTCTCAAGGACTTAATATTTCTTAAAAGTACCATGCCTGAACATTTCAGTTTTGGAAAAGCGATGACCTTAGGACAGTGAACTGGCATTAAACATCACCAGGACTTTGCAAGACGTTCCATATATTTTGTCATTGTCCCTGTAGGCTTCCGGCCTGAAGCTGTAATTCTTGGAACCTTAAGGCAAGCATTTTTGGTCTTTCACTCAATCGACAAGGAATCTTCCTATGCATCAACTGCTCAAACAGACAAACACACTCCCGAAAACACGTAGCACGGTATCAATGCATAACACAGACAAGTTTATTCTCTCAGGAAGCAATGACAAGATAGCAAGGAAATACAAAACAATAATTTATTCCAATCTCCTGTTGTATCACTTACAGCAATTACAATGATGACAGTGCCACAAGCAGACAAACGAGTTAATTTCCATCTCAGGCGAATTACATTGACAAAGCATTGTATGCCCCTTTTATTCGTCAGCAGAGAGCGAGTTCAGGTAAGCTTGGACATACTTTTTTCATACAGATAGAAGAAGCCAAGCATAGGGTTATTTCTTTTTTCTACTGAAACTGAAGTAATGGCAGTTCTAAACCCATCTCGGTATTCTTATAGCCAATGACGCTTTGATTTACGTGACGCAGTCTGTCTAATTCAAAGATTAAACGAAAATACGCCTTCTAAATAAACAGAAAGAGAGAAAGAAGCACGATAAATGTTTATCTTCGCCCTTGTCAAGAATCAATCAAGAAAATCCAACTGCATTTATCACTAGCCTACAATATTTCTGAGTGCGGCATAAACTGCAGTTCAGTAATAGTTCTGTGCTATGAACTTCATCTCTATTGTCACAAGGCACGTTGATACATTTACATTTGCTCGTCCCGTGCAAATGCGTTGTGCACTCTTTCACAGCCAGAGAAGTCGCCATTTGATTTCGAGATCTTGTTACAATTGTTCCACTCATCAGAGTTTACCCCTTCTGATCCGATTACGACGAGATCCTTTTTCTAAATGTACCAGTACGTCACGCGTATTGATATTAAGTCTGCACCGCAAAGAATAGGTAATTAAAAAGTATATCCTAATGCAGTAAACATACGATTATTTAATCAAAAAGCTTTTGATTGATAAGTTCCACGAAACCGCATTCCTCAAAAGTAAACAGCTCTTCTTTTTTCAAATTTCTCGACTACACAAATGCGTAACAGGCGAACAATTTACTGGTAAGTATTGTTAAAAATATCGATGCTCTTAATCAGTCAAGTCTTCACGGCAAATAACCCTCAACTGTGCTTTTTAAACCATACGATAGAAACAGCATTTTCCTCTTTTATAATGGAATTCTGCTTAGGCAAACGCTAAACCTCTTTGGTGTGATTGTTCACTCGATGAGAAGGAAAATTATTCAAAGGCATATCTGTGTGCTGTAAACTCATTTTCAGACACGGAAAGGAACACAGACCATATGATGAAACCCCTCACCTACCTACAGTGCTACCCGTACGCTGAGCACTTGGGTGGAGGCACCGAATGGACACTGGCAAAAGTGTCGAGGCGCTTGATGGATGCAATACTGGATTTCTCACGACGGCAATACTTCTAGGGTCAAACACATCGTCTTGCCAAAAGCCAATATCTTTGTCCTTTGGAGTAGGACTACTCTAAGCAGATCACAAAGTCAAATCAGGTTTAGACTAGCTTACGACCCGACCGCATTGTCACTGTCCAAGTCATCCCCGTCTGACAAATAGCGCTAACATTTTTCACATACTTTTTGTGTGTACGGCAATCGTTGTTGGACAACGCCTAGGCGATTAGGTTTATCTGAATAAGCTGGGTGCGATACTGCAGGAGGTGCCTAATCCTTAAAGCTACACAAGAAAACCACTGGACCATGATGCAAGTTTCTTCTCCTTTAATTTCACCATAAAAGGCGTGAAGCATGGGAGAGACAATGCAGGCAAGCAAATGCAGGTTCTGCGAAAGGGAGTTATTACGTCTTCAACATACGTTTTACAGATACAGAAAATCATGAGACGTTTTGAAGGCAAGTTCAGCAGTACATCCTCCTCGGATCCATGGGAATCGCTATCAGTCCTTCAATTGACAAGGTCGATCAAACGAGGTTAAGAAAAAAGCACAAGGATAGTTTTTCTTATTGGGTAGCTTTTCATCATGAACCAAGAAACCGAAACCAAATACTGCAGTCTACTGCAACAGATCCTACAATCAAGACCGGTACTCACCTCGAAATATTAGCAGGTGAGAACATAAATCTTGTCAGAGGATTTTCTTCTGATGCGGAGCAGTTTAAACTTTAAACATTTCCTTCAAATCATATTGTTACCAACGTTATATAAGAACATTTCCGCTACATGATTTAAAGCACATACCTTCGATTTGTATGACCATAATATTAAAAGCCCTATATAGACTTAGTTCTTTCACTACCTTCTTAGAGACATATATGCTGGACAGAATTTTCATAACTTATACTCAGAGATGATAGGCGCACTTTCCACCCTGCAGAGGTAGATGTCAATACATGTTCATACAGCTTGATACACAAAAAAACTTAAATTCATGCGAGTAAAATGCTTTGCAAACATAAACAACGACATGGGCTGATGCAAAGCAACAGCAAGGAGAATTGGAGCGCTACAAACAGCGGATGAACAAAACCCATATAAAAATGTACAAATGTACAGTTCTAGTAGATACATTCTCTCTTTATTGGCAACATCACATATAATTAATTACAGGAAAGTATGCTTACAGACTTATTTTCATCCTGTCCCTTCACTTTCTGAAAATAAAAGGCTTTGTACACAATAAATTAAAATTACCCCAGACAATATACATGGAACAACCATTAAGTTTCAAACCAATTCAGTCAACGACAACCACTGCCATAAACAAAGTAACTACAGCGTATTGGCATTTGTGAAATAAAATTTCAGACATTTCTTTTTCGACTTTTTATCTTATACAGTTGTGTGTGAGCTCTTTTAAGTTTGAAAGTAAAACAGCTGTTCCACATTATCACTGGAAAATGAAGTTTCCCTTCTTTATGCAAAAGAGAGATTTTTTATTTTAAAATAAGAACATAACTTAGCATTCAGAACAGAAAGACTCAGTAACAACAGATGGCAAATTGCACTACATGACAATTTCAATACATGTATATTTGAAGTAGAAGGAATTTCTTAATTAAGCACGTCATCGCCAAAAAAACCGAAATGTACACTGAGACGACTGGAGGGAACTTCAATTGCGGAGTCAGAAGCAAAGCTGTGCAAATCACTTATGAAGATGTTGGCAACCAGTGATGCTGATGCTGATGATGATGATGATGATGATGATGATGATGATGATGATGATGATGATGATGACGACGATGATGATAATGATGACGACGATGATGATGATGATGATGATGATGATGATGATGACGATGATGATGATGAAAACTATGACAATGATGATGACGACATCTCAGAACGACATCTTCAGAAATAATGACAAAGTGGAGGCTGTATCAGAAACTGCATGACAACGAAGGGTGCACTTCAGGCCACTGTCAGTGTCAATTAGGACAAAATTTCAGTACTGCAGCACAAGCCGTAACAGGAAACACAATCCAAGTGCAATTTTTGCTTTTACAAGGACAGATCAGATATACAGTAAAATGAGAAGAAATATTCAACATAAGAGAAACTGGGCACTTACAATGGTACGAACATTTGACAGTCACCTGTCGACTAGCCCCACTGTACAGGACAAAAGATGGAGCAGTGACAATCCAAATATTGGATGCGTACCACAGAATGAACACAATTTGAAGCACATATGCGTCAGTTTCGTCTTTGGTGCAGTAGGATATGACTCGACGTCGGCAGACGCCGGAAAACAACAAGAACAGCTTTATGCAGCTTTATATTTTTACAAAAACATACAGCCAGCGGGCGATCTGTCCAACAAAAACACATGGCATGAATTACTCCATCCGGTCCTCTGCAGCTTCAGGAAGTCATGTTCATCTGTAGGGTTTCCTGGAGAATACGCAAACACACACACCTCAGTACATTCAAGGTTCTCAGACATGTTTAATAGTGAGCATTCTGGCAATGTTAAATGCAACTTATCAAGATGCTTGTTCCGAGTTACGTTCCCTATTGACCCAAGGAATTTAGTATCTTTGTCGTCCAGGATTCTTATTGTCCGTGTTATGGGGAACTTGCGTGATCTCCTATAAACTATCAGTTTTTGTTCTGAATATCCACACAAAAGAAGGTGTATTTCTCGTTTTACAAACATCGGGAAGCAGACAGTAACTCGAACATGCTTCTTCAATCACTCTGTAGAAGAGGACGCTGACTTGGAAAATGGTAGGAGATTGAAATCTCTGACTGGATCAGAGGGCACACAGTACAGGTTCCTCAAGATGCAAGTAATTGGACTTTTACTGGAGCGAAAGAACACTGTTCATCCCTAGAACAGTTTTCATTGCTGGGTCAGTGAGTTGCTTACAGTTCGATATCGCAGCAAGGTTCGCTTTAGGTAGCTTTCCTGCAAGGTTCATCTGATTGTAGTCGGTTAGGCACAAAACAGCAGACGCAAAAGCAAACTGCCTTATTTGCTTCAACAGCATATCTCTTCTTTTTTCTGTTGAGCACGGGCTTAGTACTCTAGCTCGTATGCACACCAAGCTCAAGGGAAAACGCTGCTAAAGAATTCCGACAGCACAAAGGCATCATCACTCATTCACAGCGAAGGAGACGTGAAGGGAATCCGATTATTTCATCAATCGGGTCAAAAGAGCGTCCCCCACAAGAGCAGCACCAAGATAGACGTGACAGCGTCCGGACTTCGGACCGCGATGATGCTCATTTCATGAACGACAGCGTTCGTTCTGCCACGAAGACTCTAGGCTCTAAGATTGGCGGCACCAACGCGAGAGCGTGGGGTTTCGTTCTTCCAGCAAAGTGATAGGTGAGTGGATGACTCGACACCATCATCATACAGTGGTGACCGACAGGAGAGGGTTGTACGTTTTTCCCTGACTAACCCGACTACCATGGGCAAGCATCTCTTTGACCGTGACAAAGTCATCGAATACCTTTTTCCCTTTGTGCTTCATCATCTTTCGATGACTGAGCTCAACAATGTTCACCTCCTTTTTCTCCTCCGACTCCTTCAGCGTCTCCATGCGCGCCTTGATCATGGTCTCCTTGCGCCGCTTGTAGTCCCGCGCCTTCTCCAGATGGCGCTTTCGCTCCTCCTTCGTCCAGTAGCGGCCCGTCTTCAGCTCGCTCATGGCGTCGTCGTCCGTGGTCATCCCGCATCGCTCCTCTTCCAGCTTCTTGGCGCGCTCCTTGAGGATCTTGTTGCGGACTGGGCGGCGCGTGATGTAGCGCGTGCCGTCCGGCCTGCGCTTGACCACCCACTCCATCTGACCGCTGTCTGAGGGTTGGGACGGGGTGCTGGCCGCCCGAGGTTGGTTGCTGGGTTCCCCTGCTGCCGAAGCGGCGGCAGAGGCCTTGCCCTTGTGGCGCAGTCGCTGCTTCTGATCCATCTGCTGCTGGAAGAGCTTCTGCTGGATGGCCATGGTGTGTTCCAGGTTGGCGCGGTTAGTGTACATCACGTCAGCGTAGCGCATGTATAAGTCCTGCAGGCTTTCGCCCAAGGCAACCTGGTCCTGTAGACCCGCGCGCACGCTGTCATTGACGAAAGACCTGCCACCAGAGGGCAGCACGCGCGCAGCGGAGCCGTGCGCGTGTCTGCGGTGCACCACCGCGGACTCGTCACTGGAGTAGTCTCGCGCCTTGGTGGGCGTCTGGGTCTGCTTCTCTGTGTCGGAGGAGGACGGGGGTACGGACGGAGGCGAGATGGTGCTGGGAGGATTGGTGGGCGTTGCCAGGCACAGCATGGAGTTCTTGAAACCTCGGTCCGCGTCGTCGCTGCCCGAGTTGAGCTCCAGCATGAGCGGCGTGGAGCGGCACGAGTCACCCGTGTTGTAGGCGCTGGTGGTGGAAGTGTCCTTCTCTCCCTTCTCGCCCACCACAGCACTACCCTTGCCGCCGCTGATGTTGCCGCTGGCGTTGGTGGTGGTGGTGGCGTTGCCGCCATTGCTGCTGCTGCTGCTGCTGGCGGCAGTGTTGTTGCTGCTGACGCCAAGGCTACCACTTGCACCGCCAGAAGACACCGTCATGTCCACGGAGCGCACGCCCGTTACAGTGCTGCGCCTCAGCCACAGTTCCGAGGGATCAATCCCCGGCAGGTGCTTCATGTACTCCAGGCGCGTGCCCATGCGTGGCACGATGCGGGGGGAGCGCTGGGTGTCCGGGGCTGGACGCGGTGGGGAGGGGGGCTGCGTGAGGGTGGCAGCCGCTGGTTGGGTTGAGGGTCGGGATGCGTCCTTGTTGTGGGCATCCACGATCTCCTGGCACTCGATCTGGATCTCCTCCATCTCGCGGTTCAGCAGCGCCAGCTCGCGCTCGATGCTGGACTCCGAGTCCTTGCGTCCCCCAAGTCCGTTGGTCTCCAGGCCCACTCGAAGGCAGCGGCGCTCCAGCACGTGGCGGAACTCCCGACATGCCTCGGCAGGAATCTCCTCCGGAAGCTCTGCCCCAACCAAGGCCGACACGCTGTCGCAGTCGAAGTTCTCCTGCAACACAAAGAAAGGCACGTGGTGAGCTACTCTCACTGAAGCAGTTCGTTACTTCGTATTTTGTTTACTACGCAAGATTGAGAACCTATTGCAGCGACTTCTCATTCTCAAATGGTCTTCAGAATTAAAATACCTTTTAGAGAGTAATGAAGTAGCCCTTCGCTGTCTTCTCCACAACTAGCGATTTCTTAGTTCTATTCTCAGAGCGCCTTTACTCTTCCCTCCAAAACCATGCTCTGCTCTGCTCTCTCTCTCTCTCTCTCTCTCTCTCTCTCTCTCTCTCTCTCTCTCTCTCTCTCTCTCTCTCTCTCTCTCTCTCTCTCTCCCCCCCCCTCCCCCCCCCCCCCCCCTAGGGTTTTAATTAATATACGACGCAAAGGTTTCGAGTGAAGCAATGTTCCAAACATATCCGTAGATGGCGTGTAGACTGAACACCAAGTCATTTCAATCTCAGTCAGAGCGCCGAGAAACACGGGCGGAAGTCCCGCGAAAGCTGCGCGTGAGTGGCTGCTATTTGTTCTTTGTTGAGTGCAATATGTAAATGTATTTATCATATCCCTCCATGCCCTCTCTCTCTCTCTCTCTCTCTCTCTCTCTCTCTCTCTCTCTCTCTCTCTCTCTCTCTCTTTATTTTCATATATGGCGCAAAGGTGTCGAGTGAAGCAATGTTTCAAACATATCCGAAGCTCCAATCCCGTCGATATTACTGACAGTTCCACTGTGCTGCGATTTACTTTCGAAGGCTCTTGTATGCTCCTATGCCCTCTGTAAAAAGTTAACAGTGCATGTACTGTTCGAGGTGAACCATTTGCGACTCTACATATGTAATAACTGTATTCTGTAGTACTGATAAAAAAGACTATAGCAAGAAATTATTTCAGTAACTTACTACGTAACTAAGGAAAGAAAACAGAGTGACACAATTCAATAGAAATCAGGTAATAATAATAATTTTGAAAAACTTTCGAATGTAGAGAGCCTGGGAATCCTGAGTGATCTATCTCCAGACCATCCACAAGTCTACTTTTTTCAATGAGGTGTTAATGATCGCCTGTTGGTCTAAAAGTTCAGCTATCATCTACTCAACTAAATTGATCGTAATAATGACTCACACCCATAGGAGTCCAAGAATGAGACAGAGAACCCTTGAAGCAAAAACTCGTAAAAGCAAAATTGCTGCCTTTAATCTTTGAAAGCGGTGGCGGATGTCTACCCTGAGGCCACTTTCCGAATGGCGAACAGGAACCTTTTTCCGGATCTGACGTTTCCTTGTGGAATCCTTCCTCCTTCTTCTTGCCTGCCTCAGGTAAGATGGCGGCAGGCCTTAAATACTCCTTTGACGTCACCCAGTGCCAGTAACGGCATCTGCTGGAGATATTTAGGAGTCTGGGAAAAATTCTCCGCGGAGTGAATCCCGAGCCTATCGTACGCCAACCAACTGCAAATGCACTTCAGTTTCCTTTGAAACCATGGGATTTCAAAACAACTTTCCTCGAGCTTCCCTGCAGTGAGTCATGCGCCTGTCAGAACTTAGAGAGGAAAAGAAGACTCAAAGAATTTACCAAAGACATTTTCCTGGTTTTGAAGTGGTTTGAGAAGCTTAAACCGTTCACCCTGGCCAAAAAGCAAGTTGAAGGAAACGGTTACTGGTGGAAACGTCGGCAGCAGTGGAGAGGGCTTTCTTTTCTCATGTGAGAACCTCGTCTTCGCCATTAAGAAAGAGTCATCGCTATCCTTGAATCAGAAGAAGTTTGTTCAACGAGAGCAAAGTGAAGCTTTGCAGAAGGAAACAGTCCATCAATCAAAGTCACTGTTTCCTTCATCATCATCGCTCTCTCAAGTGGTCAGTCCTCTCTCTGTTCATATTTCCAAGAACAGGTCAGTTAGTACAATTTAAAAAAAACCCAACAACATCCCCACCGACAACAACAAAAGAAAAAGAGAAAGTTGCACGAGAGAGAATCATAAGAAAAATGTAGGTTAAAACAAAGGAAAAGATATATAAAATTGTAGATTTCCATATCCACTCGTACATTGTCAAACTAGCACAGACCAAATCTATGTATTTCCCTGCTTCTTCATCAAAAGATTTAGAGGTTCTTTTTCTCTTTTTTTGGGTGGGGGGTGGGGGGTGGGGGGTAGGGGGTGGGGGGTGGAGAGAGGATTACCTCGAAAACATAAACCATTTTCATCCTGATAGGATTCCGATGAAAAAGAAATTTTTTAAAAATTCTTCAGAGTCCAGCTTTGCAACGATAGTGCATCATGAGATAACGCCTTTCTGATCCCCGACGGATTCCTCCAAGATCCGATAGGAAATCCGCAATCCCATGAATGACGCGCTGCAAATGTGAAAGGCTCTGGCCGCCCTGGGTGACAATGACACGATGCTGGGCCCCCTGGAGTGCCTTGCGCCCACGTTCATCTTGTAGGCATGGGGGGGTCCTTCCTGTCCCCCAGCCGTATCCCCGTCAGACTGCCAAACAGGTGACTGCTGAGGGGTGGCAGCCCCTTCCGGTGCTACCTTCAGGCTTCTGAGAGTTCCTGAGCGCCGCCCCTGCTACAGCTCCACCCAGCGACCAACGGTGTTGCACCAGGAAGTCTCCAGCCAGCACCTCGTCCGCACGGTAATATAGCATGTAGAACTGCCAGTTTCACTTCGGCTGGGTGGCTGAAGTTCACAGAATGAGAGAGAGAGAGAGAGAGAGAGAGAGAGAGAGAGAGAGAGAGAGAGAGAGAGAGGAGAGAGAGAGAGAGAGAGAGAGAGAGAGAGAGAGAGAGAGAGAGAGAGAGAGAGAGAGAGAGAGAGAGAGAGCGGGTGTAAGAGAGAGAGAGCGGGGGTAAGAGAGAGAGAGAGCGGGGGTAAGAGAGAGAGAGCGAGGTAAGAGAGAGAGAGAGAACGAGAGAGAGGGGAGGGAGAGAAAGAGAAAGAAAGAGAGGGAGATAAAGAAAGAGAGAAGGAGAGGAAGAGAGAGAAAGAAAGAGAGAGAGAGGAAGAGAGAGAGAGATAATCTAATCTAAACATCAAAGGGATTTTTAATATTAATCACATTTTGGTCACTTCTGAGTAGCGTGCTATGCCTATGTCACACACAAAACGTAGGTCATGACTGGACGTAGTTGTTGCCTACTGCTATCAAGACAATCGAGGAACAAATGTCTTCCTCGTTCTCTTCCAACACCAGCTCCATCGACCTCCTCCTCGTAATTGTTCTCGTCGTCGTCATCATCATCATCATCATCACCATCATCGTCATCATCATCATCATCATCATCATCATCATCATCATCATCATCATCATCACCATCATCATCATCGTTGCCGCCGTCGTCTTTGCCACGAAAGAAAATTCTTTAAAATCTTCATCGTTCTAATGAAAGAGCATCACGACTGTTTGGATGAGCCATGAAGAACAGGTTGTCGGAAGGCGTGAGGGTGGCGCGGCATAGCCGTGCCTGGGCATGGAGGGGGCCACTGAGGGAGGCAGAGGCGCCCCTCTCTTCAAAAAAGAGCATCAAACGACGCGGGCCAAAGTGAAGCATCTGCAGGCTGGCAGTGGCCGCTTTAAAAAGGCACATCCACCGTTTCGAGGGCGAGAGCCTAGAAGAAACCACGTGATGAAAAATCATCAAATTTCCAATTTTCTTCTTTCATCTGCGCCACAGGTTTGGCTTCCTGTCAGGGTTCCATTAACGGATTACTCCAGCGCTTCTTGCTTCTCTGGGCTCCTTTCGCCGGCTCTCCCCGCCAGCTCACAAAACGCTGGCTCCATCCACTCGACAAAAGAGGAGGCATTTTCCACGGGTGTAACCCATCCGTCCTCGCCTCGACGTATTGCGTCTGCCACGTGGTATCGCAATCACTGCGTTTTTCGTCGACATCGAAAGAAAAGCGAGAGAAGAACGATGAAATGAGCCTCCATTCCAGGATGAGTTGCGCCCGGAGCAAGGGAGGTAACCCTCGGAGCGATGACGCTCTTGGGATGGGGGTGACTGCCCCTATTGGAGATCTGAGCCCATATCAGAGAGGCGCGGTGTTGACTCGGCTCAGGATGCACGTCAGAGTTCCCCAAGAGCGCATCACATTGTCTAAACGCTGTCAAAGCTGCGGGTTATTTACCGATACCAGGCCCAAACTTCGGAGCTTTTCCGTCTCGGTTTCCAGTCTGTCAGGCGTGGTTGCTTCTGCACCAGACCAGACGGCTCAAATCTCCAGCCCAGAGCTGTATGTCCTATCGATGCCAGATCCACGGAGAGAACCTTCCTACTCCACTTCCTCAGGGTCTGTTATCCATCGCAAGCGAAAATGTCGGAATGCTGTGGACAGACTCGTGCACAAAGGTCGATCGTCTCATGCCCCGAAAAGAAAATCTCCCGTGCTGTTAGAGTAGGGCATCTGCAAACTTAAAAAAGGTTCCAGCGTGACAGCTAACACAGAGGGAGACCGACGGCATCGGTACATTTCAGGCTTCTTTTCAGGAGAAGCCATCTGTGTGGTTGAAGAGTGTCAGTGGATATTCTTACACAATTTCTTGTGATACATCTTTTGGCAGTCGTGAAAAGACTGCGCTCATATGTGTGTCCGGATGAGGAAAGGTTTATATAATGTAACAAATTAATAGGTCAGGAAAAGTTGGAACGCGTCCACACTCTATTTTCTACAAAAGATACCATAGATACTCCATTGTACCCTAAACTTTTAAGATAATCTTATCTAGGTTGTCATAGTTACCACAATTAAACACTGAACATCGCTAGGGAATGATGATACGTTCTTCTCACAATATGAACTCTTTATCAGATTGCAAAAATGCGCGTAGAAGGGACACACGCTTCAATCAGAGCAATGGCAGGTAGGTAGAAGTATTATTCAGTGAAAGAAACTAAAGGGTGGGCGGGAAGAGGCACATATGGCGGGGAAAGGGTTGAGGGAAGTTGAGCGGAGAAGATGGCAGAGAGGGGCGGGATAGAGGGTAGGAATGCCTGTGGAGTAAGGGGGGCACACTAAGGGGCACGATGTACGGAGCTGTGGAAGCATCTCCAGCCTTTCGTGCCCTGACGCCCTACAGCGTCTTCTCGTGCACTGTTTTCAGTGCCAACAAACCTTCTCTAAGCACTCAGCTTCAGGTAGGCCCCACCACACACGTGACCCACAAGGTAGACTCGTCAGTTCCTTTTTCTGCCTCCCCTCTTTCGTCTGTTGCAGGTCCATTCATAAGCAGTTTCGTAGCCAATTGATTTATAAACCTCTATGCCGTTTCCCGACAGGCCCGATAATAATGACTGTAAGGCAGTTTCAGCGCCAACAGGAAACAACTTTAGGCGATTATGTCAAAGCAAAGAGAGGAGGGGGGAGGAGTGTTTGTGTGTGTGTGTTTGTGTGATTGTGTGTGTGTGTGTGTGTGTGTGTATGTGTGTGTGTGTGTGTGTGTGTGTGTGTGTGTGAGTGTGTGTGTGAGAGAGAGAGAGAGAGAGACACGGTAAAAACACAAGTACACTTCCAGGTTCTAGATTGCACGATGGTTCTGGGCCATCAACGTTCTTGCCGTGCAGACTTGTCTTTGCAATTCCTACCGCCCTGCAAGATTCTCACAACTGAGTCAGGCATGCATCAGGAAACGCTGCCCTGACTGTCGCGGCCACTTTCTTCCTCACTGCGCTAGAGAGACCAGGTATCCAGCAGAGACAAGCTGGCTTCTCCCCTCTTCCCGTGGCCCAAATTGCTTTGTCATGTGCGAGATGAGCGGCAGATAGGCGTTCCAGTGGCCACAAAAGCTTTCTCTGCCTCCCTCTCTTTGACTGCCATCGGCGCTCATCCACTCCGAACACCGTGCACTGGCCCAGAGAATAGCATGCAAGTCTTTCTGGCTTCAGGCATTGCGTGCTTTAGGATCGTCGAGTGTAGTTCTTCAGCGCTGTCTCTTTCTTACTTCTTTTCCCCGGCAGTACAAATCCCCTGCGGTTCTAGTGAACGCATCTGTGCGTGGGTGATAAGTAGGGTTTTCAAGACCAATGGAGATACGATGAGGGATAGATGCCAACGTGTATTTAGTCCTCAGTTTGTTGGATAGGTTCAGCAAGAGCAAAGCCCTAGCAACGTACAAAGAGTGAGCACATCTTTGGATGCTTATTTTATAATTTTAAAGAAACAGTTTTCTACTGTTTGGCTCTCTATTTCTCCACTACGTCCAAAGATCGACCATTGAGACAGTGAGAGAGAGAGAGAGAGAGAGAGAGAGAGGAGAGGAGAGGAGAGGAGAGGAGAGGAGAGGAGAGGAGAGGAGAGGAGAGGAGAGGAGAGGAGAGGAGAGGAAAGGAGAAGAGGAGAAATAGATAGATAGATAGATAGATAGATAGATAGATAGATAGATAGATAGATAGATAGATAGATAGATAGATAGATAGATAGATAGATAGATAGATAGATAGATAGATAGATAGATAGATAGATAGATAGATAGATAGATAGATAGATAGATAGATAGATAGATAGATAGATAGATAGATAGATAGATAGATAGATAGATAGATAGATAGATAGATAGATAGAGATAGAGATAGAGATAGAGAGAGAGAGAGAGAGAGAGAGAGAGAGAGAGAGAGAGAGAGAGAGAGAGAGACGCACAAACACAAACGGTGGAAGACACAACACTCACACACACACACACACACACACACACACACACACACACACACACACACACACACACACAAACACACACTCAGTACAAACCTGTTCGGAACTCTCATCGTTCCTGGTGCTCTCGTCAGTGCGGCCAACACCGCTGTCCTTCTCGTGCTTGCCCGAGTTCTCCGTGGTGGCTGTGTCCGTGGTGCCGCCCTCCTCGTCCACGTGCCTCTGCAGTACATAGACACAGGCACTGGTCAGACAAGCGGCCTCGTGGACACAAGAGGCAGACACAACGCCAGGTATAGTGCTATAGTGGTTATGTTGCGAGTTTTAATTTGAGACGAGCATTGATTGGAACGAGGCGATCATTCATCCTCCATCCATCATTCATCTTTGCATCCATTCTGCCATCAATTCTTCCATCCACGCACCTGACTGCCATTCATAACTGATAAGTGAATAATACATTTCTAAGCGGACGTGCATTACTCAATACCCTCTGTTTCAAACCCCAGACCCCACAACATCAAAGAAAAGCAGCAGCAGCAGCAGCAGCAGCAGCAGCGTATTTTTCCAGCCCCCGATACCACGCAGTCAGTTTACCCCTGACCTCACTTTGGACCTAGAGCGACATGACATGCTCCTTTCACCTTGGGTTGACTACAGTGAGGTTTTTGATCATCACTCTCTAGACTCCAGTGTTGTGGCTGAAACTCTGGCAGCAGCCATTGTCCCTTTGTTCTTGTCTCTTCTCTTCGTTCAACTTCAAAAGCCTCAATTCTAGCCTTGGCCTCCCAGTAAGAAGATTGAACACCGAGCCAGATTGAAGAGCTTGTGAACCTCAAGGCCAATCTTTTCCGTTAGTACCTCCAGAAGGGTTACCTCCCTTTTGTGTGGAACTCTTCACACTGTGCGCATGACAAATTACCATTCTTGAACTCGTCGAGTCCTGTTTGACAATTACGTACGACGAGGATTGTTGTTTTCTTTGTAATTTGAAGGTGGTACTTTTCACAGCTCTTCTAAGGGTTTCTGATGCAAAGGAAATACATTTGTAGCTGAGGCAACTGGAGTACACTCTCAGGCCTTATCTTCCACTGACAAGAGCACGCCACTCCCCTGCCAGGAAGAATGAATGGAGGTACCTAGACCAGCCCTCGGCCACCGTGAAAATTGGCGAGAAGATATAGGCAGAAGAGCAGCTATCTGCTGGGAAAGCCCTATTGAGCGATATCAATGGCTGACTCCAGGCGCCTGAGGTCCCTCGTCTCCGAGTTCTCTGCTTTATCTACCTTCGGCATCGCTCTCCATGCAGAGGACTGGGATATCAAAGCACCACGGAGAGTTAATCTTGCTGTGGCTGCTTTGATCATCCCATGGGGGCCAGATTTGAGTAATTACACAGACACGTGACCACATCTCCCGTGCCCATTTGAAATTAGATGCACGAAGTAATTACTGGGGACTCAATTCCATTACTGAGAGTGGATTCCACTCACAGAGCATCATTCCAATCTTTATCAAATTCATTTTATGGAGCTAGACACAAATAAAACCCAGGCTATCAAAGTACTTTCCTCTTCATAAATCTGTAGGACTTACTTCTAGGTTTATTAAACATCCAAAAGAAGCGATTACCGACAATTGCACTAGAGATGTCAGAAACCCTAGAGTTTATTCGCTCTTGCGACGAAAGTACGGAATTCCTCCAGCGTTGTGAAGGTAATGCATTTGAAAGCAGAACAATATATGTCATCTTTTCTACAAACCCCTACTAAAGCAAACGTGTTGGCAGCTGCGCTCGAGATACGCAACATTATCGTCTCTGGGAATCAAAGGTGAAAATGGCATTCTTAATTTATCAAGTACAATAATACATACTCTTTCTGAAAACTGCATTTCCTTCTCCTGCCAAGCCATCCATCTTTGACCTTGACTTGTGCTGTAGAGTGTTTGCCCGCCGGCATGCTTGCATTCGTGCACGTCGATACGCCGTTAGTGTGTTATGTGTGCATCTGCATGCAAAATAATGGCATGCGTGCACGCGCGCGCGCATACACTCAAACTCACACACACACACACACACACACACACACACACACACACACACACACACACACACACACACACACACACAGAGTAGGCCAGCAAGAAAGTTGTTTTTAAAAAAGCAGCGTTACCTAAACATTCCTCAAAGATGAAGGGAGAGAGAGAGAGAGAGAGAGAGAGAGAGAGAGAGAGAGAGAGAGAGAGAGAGAGAGAGAGAGAGAGAGAGAGAGAGAAACAAACTTGAACTTCAATCTTTTTATTAAGGCCGACCGCCCGTTACATGTGACAAAGAAAACGTATCAAACCATGTTGAGAGAGAGAGAGAGAGAGAGAGAGAGAGATGTTTTGAGAGAGAGAGAGATGATTTGAGAGAGAGAGAGAGAGAGAGAGAGAGAGAGAGAGAGAGAGAGAGAGAGAGAGAGAGAGAGAGATGCAATCAGAGGAAGTAAGACAGGAGGCTAGTGGAGAGAAGCGAGAGACCTGTCCACACGAGACAGAGAGGACGAGAGCTGGGAGAACGTTTGCCAGGGAGCTTGTCTGTGGCTACTTCACAGCGATGCTCCAAGGCAGACTGGGGCTGTGGCACATAGATATATGAGGGCTATGGCTGCAGACACGCCTCGCTAGCAGCCACTGCAAAGCCTGATGGTGGCCACCACTCGCACTCAGGTGTCAGATCAAAGGGGCCACGGGTCAGAATGAAACTGAGCTGAATTAACCTTGATGAGGCTGACGGGACAGGTGGACGGAGAGTTTATGACGGTGGCGGCGCGTGGCGAGTGGCTGTGCTAGCGCCTCCTGCCCATGCTTCAAGACACTTCCTGACGGGGCTTCTTTGCAATTACAGTGAAGTTCAGAGTGGCTGTGCATGTGCCTCCTGCCCATGCTTCAAGACACTTCCTGACGGGGCTTCTTTGCAATTACAGTGAAGTTCAGAGGGGCCAATGCGGTCCAAGCATGATATTAAGATGTCAGAATTGGATCAGGAGTGTTTAGAGAGCTTAGCACTTAAAAGAGGTGTCGATTCTCGTATGGAGTCAAGTTCAGTTATTCTTTTTCCAGAAAAGAGACGACGAAGGAAGACGCACGTAATAAATTCCGCTTTTCAAATTATTTGTAGAAAGTCATATAGTGAGAACGATAATCATACTATTTGACTATCAGCCTCGTGACCTTTGGGGAAAATAATCCAATCAAACAAGAGGCAGGAAATGATTTCTTTTCTTCCATCGAAATTTGATCCTGCTAGCTTATCAATCTTTTCACGAACGCACAAGTCTACGATGATCGTGGCAGAGCAAAACCGAGCCTTTTCGTAAGCGTCAGCTGTAAACACTTTCGTTTGCCGACATCATCGCCACAAAGGAAGGCCACCCACAACATTCATAAACAATACTCTCTTCTGCAGGTTTTGCACGGATTTTTCCTTTGCTCTGCATGGGACGACTGCTGCCCAGTGCCTACCCGTCCTCAGGCTGTCAGGCGATATCCAGACTCTCTAAATGTTTACGCGGGCTCCATCTCACCGATACTCCCCATTTCTTTCGGACTGGAAAAGCTTGATAAGTGAAGTCGGAGTATACGGTTGGAAGGGGGGCAACACTTTTTGTGAAAAGTCCGTGGGATTTCTACCTTTGCCTCCAGCTCCATTACCGAAGGTTTACATATTCCCCCTTTTTTCTTGCCCTCTTGTAAGGAGAGCTTATAATACGCGCGGGAAAAGGGTATAGCTGGTTATGTATGCACTGTTGTTTTCACAGGACTATATGCAAATAAAGTCATCAATCCCTATGACGCAATGAAACTATCTCTCTCTCTCTCTCTCTCTCTCTCTCTCTCTGGTGTGCGTGCGTGCGTGGGTGGGTGTGTTCGTGTGCGTGCGCGCATGTGTGTCTGTGTGTATTCGTGTGTTAACGTGTACGTGAATGCGTGCGCGCGGGATCAAGGAAACAACAGGATCAAGTCAGTACGGCAATAATCCAACCAACTAACCAGCCATCTAGTCAACTACCATAGGCATCCAATCGGCTTCATAATCAACCCAGCAATCGAAAGACCAACCAACGTGCCATCGACAGACCAACATCAGCCATGCATCTAACCCAACGGCAAGGTCCGGGCACTCACCCTGGCCAGCATGGAAGCCATGAACTGCATGTTGTCGTGGTGTTGCTTCTCCAGCATCTCCAAGTGCAGGTCATCCAGCACCAAGTTGGGCTCCTCCATAAAGCCATCGTCACACTGCAAGCAAACACAATGCGTCACTCAGAGGCTGAGATGAGGCAGTCCCAACGAAAGACGTCAAGTTCGGAGGAAAAACAGCAGTGTTGCTGCACGGTGGCTTGGAAAGACTGATGAAAATCGTAACATTTTAAGTTTAAAAGACAAAGAAAGAAACTACTCTCCAAAGATATATCTAACATATGGGTGTACTTAGTTCCGTGAGACAGTTAGGCTACACTCGTTAGAAATAATAGTGTACATAATCTAGTTTTTAAATGGGTGAACATTATTCTTGAACTTTGGAAATGCACCTTGAGACATAACGACATGAGTCGTATAAACAGATTCAGGAAATCGATACACCCAATGAATATGTTTATTCTATCAACGACTTATGGATCCGGAAGTGATTGCAAATACCCTAAAGTTTGTTCCATAATGGTTTGTGCGAGATACATCTCCGGAAGTACACACACACACACACACACACACACACACACACACACACACACACACACACACACACACACACACACACACACACACAAAAGCTCCTCGACTGATGACACAGTGTCCGTGACAGAAACTGAGTTGTGCATTCCAATTACATCACGATGAGCGTACATGCAAAGAAGGAAATCACAGAAATTTCTAATCTTGATACCACTCCGCTACATTTAGGTGCTTGTGATACGGTGCAAATCGTTTTTCTAATGAACATTCCGGAGAGCGTCGACAGAAAAGCAAGGTCATTACTCGCTCAAACGTTGCTATGAAAGAGGGAATCGGTACAGGCAAAGACAGGACTGCAAGAATAGCAGACCGATGATGTGCCTAGCAAAAGCGAATAAAACGGACAAAACGAGACCCCAATCTACAGGATTCCATTAAGATGAAACCACACAAGGCCGTGGAGAAATGGAGGCCAATATCTTTTGGAGGGAGGACGGCATCGTTACAAGATTGCACAAAGTCAACAGCTTCGCAATTTGGGACGAGTAACCTAATAGCGATGGGGGTTTCCTTCGGGCGGAACCCCGTGTCTCCACATTGATCCCTGCTTCCCCCTCTGCCTACCGTCTTCTGCCTGCCTCGCCATGAAAGAGTCTTCAAAGCGCGCTAACGGCTGAGGAATAACAGAGCGAATCAAAGACAGGAAGGGAGATAACCGCCACCCCGCTTGAACTCGCCAGAAGAAAGGTGTTTTTGACAGCGATTTGAGGAAATGAATCCAGCCCATGCTACATTAGCCCCGCCACAAGGCAGACCGCTTTAAAATAACCGGCCTAAGACGCGGCTTTAGAAGTCAGAGACGCGAGTCTGGCGTTCTTGTGCCCGCACGCACAGACACGGCTCTCGCCATGCAGAAGAGCCGAGAGGTCGCCCACAATGATGACTGGAACCCTGTGTCGAGAAGGCAATTCATCACGAGCCTTCCAAGGGGGGCCAGGGCAAACAATGCCCAAGAACCGCGAATTTCCTGACAGCGCTTCCATAACTGTGAGGCTGTGAGCAAACCAAAAGACAAGGCATAAATATTTTTTCCTCATCAGCTTTTCGAGTGGGAGGCGGGATGCATTGTGAGAAGGCACAAGTGTAACAGACTGATGCCCATATGTGACAGGAAACAATTCGACTTCGACGTGTAAAACTCCATACACATTTGTCATTGGCTCAAAATGCACATTCGAGTATATATTGAGTTATATTTTCGAATATATATATATGAGAGAGAGAGAGAGAGAGAGAGAGAGAGAGAGAGAGAGAGAAAGAGAGAGAGAGATAGATAGATAGATAGATAGATAGATAGATAGATAGATAGAGAGAGAGAGAGAGAGAGAGAGAGAGAGAGAGAGAGAGAGAGAGAGAGAGAGAGAGAGAGAGAGAGAGAGAGAGAGAGATAAGGTAGGCAAAGTTTAGATAAGCAGACAAAAAGTTTGGCAGTTTGCTAATTGCTTCGGACCCTCCTGAGACACGGGCACTGGCTCTGCGGGAGGGCAGGGGTGCCAGCGTGTGCGTGTGGCAATGAGTTCACCAGCACATACCGTCTCAGGAACAGGATGGGGTTGTGGCAGAAGGTGAACGATAGGGGAAGAGTAGAAAGTTCAGCTAAAGGTAACGAAAGAAATCAGCCACACAGCAATCTCACGGACAGGTGGAGTGGCACGATGTCGGTAATAGCAGGTCACACTACAACCTCAGGCTATGCTGGTTAAAACTGTGGTGATGCTGGTTGTGCCGAAGATAGATGCAGACATATGGGAACAGCGGAGTAGGTGGTGATTGGTGTGCTGGTAGTGATGGTAGTAGTTGTGGTGAAAGCACTGAGCTTGGTGATGACATATGAAAGAGGGAATGGCGTTGATGACTACAATGGTGACTAAGGTGGGAGTGGTGTGTTGACGGGGATATCAGAGTGAGTGGAGGTTTATCTTGTACGAAGAAGTGGCTTGGCATTGTGATGGTCTTATGAGATGACGGCATTGGCGATGGATGTTGTGGACGGTTGTGACAGAATTAGCGGTAGTCGAAGTGAAGGTTGCAATAGTAGCAAAGAAGGTTCGAAATATCAATCAATATTAATAAAACACAAAATTGTCCTTATCATCACAAATAAGCCCAGACATTCTCTGGAATATCCATGGACAGTATGTCGGGACTGAGCAACCCTAGACGAAGGAGAACTCCGCCCAGGCGGTAGCCCAGACAGTCACTCGAAAGACTCTCATTGACGCAGGCCAAATGGTAGGGTGAGGGGGACCAGATTACTGACGGTGTCTCGTTGATGACGTGGACGATCACAGACCAGACGAGGAGGCTGCCTGAATCTCTGTGATGGGTTAGGGTCCGGCACGAGATCCGGATTGAAGAGTTTTACTGGATCAATGGAGAAACAGGGTTTCTTGACCTCTCTTGGACAAATTAGTGAAACGCCAAGGTCAGATAAGGGCAATGGTAAAAAGTCACAGAGAATTGTATTCCATTGGAACGCAATTGAAATCATGTTATTTCATTCCGATGAGAAAAAGAAAAACAAAACCCAGCTTCTCGTGAATCGAGCAGTGTCGCCACATCTATGTCTTCAAACTTTACCTCTACACCGGAAACAGTGCACACAGCATTCATCCGGCTAAAGTGTAGGAGGAGGGCTGAGCAAACAAAAACAGAGATATGTTGTGATATACCACGGGGGCCATGGTGAAACTGGGATGGGTGTGGATGTAGGTAAAGAGAGAGGGAAAAGAGAAGGAGGGGGGTAAAGGTATGAGCACTCTCGCCGCATCCACGGAGAAAACTGGCTGGCAGCAAAACCAAGGAAAGCGAATCCTCCCGGGCAATGCAAACACCTATCTGGAAAACAGCGCCGATGCAAAAGAGCCCGACCTCCATTAGTTCCCCTCTCCCGCCATCTTCTCAAAACACAGCCCTGCCATGCACCTAGGGAAATAAACGGCGCGATTCTTCTCGTGCTTGGAGAATGCCACTTGGCGTCGCGCAAAAATAGCTCCCCGCGCCCTCGTGTTGTCTTCCGGTCCGGCTTTGCGCAAGCGCCAAGCGCAGCTTCCGGAACGCCCTTTGAAGTTCTCTTGGCTGCGGAGATAAAGACGACCACTTCACCTAGAATGGATGACGGGTTATCCAAACCTGGGAAATGGAGCGCCCCCGGTTTCGCCGCCTTTGTCTTTTGGTGCGAGTCCTCTCCGTTTCAGGAGTATCTCTTCTCCAGGTCTGTTTCGACAACAAGATCACAATCTCTGACCGCACGAAACTTTGCACGATGGGTGTACGTTACTGCAAAGCAAACGAAAGACAGTAGGAAACTTGTAATATTTTTCCTTGCACGAAAAAGTAGCCGGTTCGTCTTTGTCTATTGCTCTCTCAGCGCCGATCCTTTCATCCTCGGGTCTCTAAACAAACTCTTGGAGCCACGATGTCAGTCTTTGAAGATAGACATGTAGACCAAGACGGAAGCGCGGAAGAGATTTAAGAGCGCTTGCCCAAAATACGACTTCCTTCCATGCTCGTCGCGTCGGAAGCTATTGCGTGAAAGACAACTTTCATGCAGTGCTCAGCAGACAGATCCATGTGCACAACCAAAGCAAGGGGAAAATGAAATAGCGAACGATGGCTGCTGAAGGATGGCAAGGGACTCTAAGTTACATAAACCGAGAGTAAATCGACCAAAAAAGTATTCCCTAAAACTCCACGCAGGCAAAGTAGCAAGATCTGCAGAGCTACTCAAAATTCCCGATTAGGGAACTGGTGGTGGGTGTAAGTGGGTGGGAGGGTGGGGATGAATGGTGGAGGTATGGTAAGAGCGTAGAAATCAGTATTATGAGTTTGTAATGATCAAGACGATAAAAAGCAACGCTGTTCTAGGATGGTGCAGAAGACTCCAGAATGTAACTAGAAGCAAAATTGCTATGGGCGCGTCCGTTTAGACAGAGTTTAATAAGGTCCAAACCATAACGCCAGAGGCTACATTTTTAACACTACATCCGATGAAGCAAGCAACAGAAAGAACCTCGGAAAGCAATCGATGTTATGCACACTCACGG
Organism: Theodoxus fluviatilis; assembly: GCA_034096865.1. NCBI lineage: Eukaryota > Metazoa > Mollusca > Gastropoda > Cycloneritida > Neritidae > Theodoxus > Theodoxus fluviatilis. The sequence continues at coordinate 34,831 of JAWQFJ010010775.1, forward strand.
AAAGTACATAACGGGTAAGGCATATTGGTAAATCTCTCTCTCTCTCTCTCTCTCTCTCTCTCTCTCTCTCTCTCTCTCTCTCTCTCTCTCTCTCTCTCTCTCTCTCTCTCTCTCTCTCTCTCTCTCATTCAGAGATGCAGAATCTAAAGAAGGGAAAGAGCAAATCAGCCGAGAGGGGAGGAGGGGGGGGGGAACGAGAAATATGGGGGGGGGGGGTTGTTGTTGAAGTGAGAAGCACACGCCGCCAAACAACTCAAATCCATTTCTCCACGGCCTGCGATGATTGGGGTTAGCGTTCTCCCGTCACGCTCCAGCTATTCCGGTGGCCAACTCGCCACAGGCGTCAATCACCCCGATCACCCTGAACAGGCAGCCTGCCCCTAGTCCAGCAATCACCGCCGTCTCTGGAGCTGCTTACTGTTCCACCCGGGGAATGTTAAAACACCCTCGATCTCCTTTATGAAAATGACGGACTTCCTGAGCAGAGAGAGGCGACAAGGCGCCTTACAAAAGCCTTTGCTCTTTGCGCCACGCGCCTCCATTTGCTGTGACGAACAGTAATGGCTTCGGATTATTCTCGTCGAGGCAAATTACGACAGATTACCGCCTCAGCATGAAAATTATGCTCAGCCTGCGAACAAATTGGTCTCCCGTAGAGTCAAGGCCAGGTTAGTTAGCGCAAGCAGGATCCAGAAACATCCCTGGTTCAGCGAGATATTGCGCTCGCAGACGTCGGTGATAATAAGGCACGGCGGGATATAGGACACACATGGTCTCTGGTCTCGCCTCCTGCCGGCGGGCTTACAGCATTTTTCATGTACTATATACTAGGATGAGCTTTGCGCTTGTTTTTGTTTGATCTCTTGCGGTTGAAAAACACGACGCCGTTAGCTGATTATAAAACGAGTAATTGCAAAGTTTGTATTTACCGTGTAGGTTTTGAGTGGTTCTGCCTCCTTAGTCACCTAGAACCAACAGATATATTGAGCAATTCGCAAATGTAAATTAAAAAATAAATAGGTACTAAGCAAAGAAAGACTTTAAGTTTCACAAGTTTCATTGACACAGTGGTTCTTTTAAAACGTCACACACACTACAATCAGCACTTGATCCCAAATGTTCTCTTTATTAAAACTAAGTATTCCGCTATGACACTCCTGTCACGTTTATGTGCAAGACCCCTGGATGTTCTACCTCAACTAAATCATCTTTGAAGCGATCAAAACAACGAAAAACAAACATGAAAAGGCACAACATGAAGACTGCAACCAAAACAGATACCACAGTTCCTACAAATATAAACCAACATGAAATTGGTCTAACTTATCCCGATATCTGACAAATGGAGAGAGAGGCAAAATTGACGAAAGGCTACCCTTTTAATGTCCATAACGATTAGGATGTACTTAGTATAATTCTAAGTATAGGTGACGGTCACGAAATTCCAAGCAATGCTGCAATAAGACTTTTGCTTTTTCCAACAGGCAAGGACCAACCACTCATTTCTTTTCATGGAGAGAAGGGTTCGGTTTGGGGTGGGGGGATAGGGGCATCCTCGAAATGTATTTCAAACGTACGCTGTGCACCCTGAATGGGAAAAACATTCTGACAAAAAAGTTACGCAATCTTATTTTATGCGACCCTTACGGCCAAAAATTGCCTACACGGGGATTTATTTCCTATTTCCCTAAAATCCGCATTGCATTTGAAACAAATCTCCGTCATTATTCCGTCATCAGATACGAGGCTTGCAATTCGCGATTCTCATTTGCCCTGACAGGATAATGATTAATGCGATGTCAAATCCCGAAGAAATGGCCCCGCTACTCCACAAACGATTAAACAAGCATTAGCCCCTCGAAGATCGCTGGAACGTTCCTTAGCCATGTTAAACCGCCATGTTAAAATGAGCAAGTAATGACGCCTTTCAGAGTCTAGAGAACTTCACAAAAATGTTACTGGCCTTTAGCCCACGCTTTTAAGACAAGCATTAGGAGCATCAACATTGTGAAAAAAGGCAGATGACGAAGACGACAGATGAAGACGAAAAAGACAGACTAAGGAAGAAGTCATCCTTCCTCACTGACCACGAGCAATGAGACATTGGATTTTCTTTTGCCTGGCCAGGCACCAGGCCTCCGGCCACTTGACCTCTGTCTGCGTCCGACCAGCAGGGACGTCGTTCACAGTCGCTTCCTGGACGATGGTCAATATTTAATCAGAGGAAATTGCGTCTGCCAGAACTGGCTGCTGGCCCTTGGTCCTGCTGTCTGTCCTTTCAGGACGCTCTGCTGACCCAGATCAGGGCTTCCCCATGGCCGTCATATCTGCCCGAGTAGTCGGGACCAGGACTGCGGTGTCTTTGACGAGTTATTGAGCTAGAGGGAAGTCAATGGAGGCCAACAAATTTGCCATTCGTGTGCCCTTGGAGGCCGAAAATAAAGTCATACGGGTTCCTCAGATATATCTCCGCCGCCTGATGATATCAACAGTCGTGGTGGAGGGAGGGAGGTGGTTCGTATATGGCTCAGGTCAATTTCCGTCTTTAGTATTCTTGCCAGCATAAATCCTTAAGAATAGGGAGACGAAACATAGCCTACATCAGGGAAGGCTCATGCAGACAAAACAGAACCTTCGACTGTAGTAGTCCTAAACTGCCATGACGATAAAACAAAGAATGAATTGTGAGTAACAAAACCTTAAAACACAAGCAACTTATGCAGATCCCATTGCGAGTTCAGTTTTCACTCATTGACATCTTTGCACAAAGCAACCATTGAGTTCACATACTGTGATTTTCTTTTTAATGATTCTTATCTCATACAAGCCTATGGAGGTAAACCTACGTTTGCATCTAGAAGACTCCATGAAAAATTAGGAGGCAATCGATGCAGTCTGGAGACCCTATCGGGTGGCACCTCCCCGGGGAAGGCTCCAAGAGCGGTACAGTACCCAAGATCCCCTGCCAACCGATTTATGAATCATCGCATATAAATGGAAAGCGGGCAGCCGGGACAGGGTCAATGAGTTAAACCTTTCTGACAGAGAGCCAGAACCTCGAACCGCTCCACGTCTACAGGAATTGCCAGAGAGATGCAGCCAGCGGAAGGCAAGGAGGAAATCAGCAAGCAGTCCATGAGTCATAACCGACAGGGGCGAAGAGATAGTATGTGAAAAGATCTCGTGTTCAATGGCGCGTGAAGATTCGACAGGAGAGAGATTCCGCCCAGAATGGAGACGCCACATACACTATTTTCATATGCATGTATTCTTTCCGAAGACACAAGGATGGATGTAGATTAGAATGCACAGGGTTTCCGCAAATTATGCATCTGCTTGTGATAGTATCAAAGTGCAGTTAAGAAGTTAAGTGCTTTGTGTAGTAAAACGACATGCTTTTATACGTAACCATCATCAACAACAGACACAACTGAGGAAGCGAGCGCAGGCACGCGAGCGCAGGCACGTATTCGCGCGCGCGCGAGTGTACACACACACACACACACACACACACACACACACAAGCGCGCGCACACACGCACACACACAGATGGACTAGCTGATGGATAAAATCAACCGACAGAGTGATAAACGTGTCCACAGTGCAACAGACAACCTGTCAAACACACACACACACACACACACACACACACACACACACGCGCACACACACACATACACACAGAGACACACACACACAAACACACAGAGACACACACAAACACACACACACACACACAGAGAGAGAGAGAGAGAGAGAGAGAGAGAGAGAGAGAGAGAGAGAGAGAGGGAGGGAGGGAGGGAGGGAGGGAGGGAGGGAGGGAGGGAGGAAGAGAGAGATTCAGACAAACACACACACAGACCACACAACAGACACTCACACACACACACATACACACACACACACACACACACACACACACACACACACACACACACACACACACACACACGCACACGCACACATTCTCTCTCTCTCAGACACGGACACACCTACACAACAACACTTACACAAACACACCTACACAAACACACCTACACAACAACACTTACACAAACATACCTACACAAACACACTTACACATGGACAGACCTGCAGCTGCGGGCGGGCCACCAGGAGGATGATGTCAGACTTGGGTTCCGAGAAGAGACGAATGGCCTGGTCACGTGTGTGGACGTCCACACCATTGATCTGCAGAATCTGGTCTCCTTCCCGGATGCGCCCGTCCTTGCCTGCCGAGCTGCTCTGGTCCACCTGGATGGAGAGAAGACGAAGAATGAATGCACACGTTGGACGCACTGCACGAGTAGCGGGACTTCCTACTGTTTACCGAGAAAATGGAGAATCAGTTAACTGTGTCTCACACAGTTGTGTAGAAAATGTCTGTATATTAGGAAATCGGTTATTTCATGGTGAGTGGCAAATGCAAACTTGATTTTCACCAACTACGGGACAAAAAACGGAATCAAGAGTTACTTTATAATATTTGTCATTGCAGTCATATTTTGCAGTTGAAATACTAGGACAACGGAAAACGTCTATTCTTTCCGTTAGTAAAAGTGCGCGAGTATGCACATTCATGAAACAATCTCTATAATTAAAGAAAATGATTTATGATAAACAAAAGGCAGGTCATGGGGTATCTTCAGACGTGGAAGAGCCACGAGGAAGAGAGAGAGAGAGAGAGAGAGAGAGAGAGAGAGAGAGAGAGAGAGAGAGAGAGAGAGAGAGAGAGAGAGAGAGAGAGAGAGAAAGAGAGAGAGAGAGATAGGTGGAGGGAGAGAAATAAGAAAGAATTTGAAAAGGAAATCGCGAAAGAGAAAGAGAAAGAGAAAGAGAAAGAAAGAGAGGGGGGAGGGAGAAAGAGAAAGAGAGGGGGGGGAGAAAGAGAAAGAGAGATAGGGGGGAGAGGAATAAGAAAGAAATTAAAAGGGAAATCGAGAAAGAGAAAGAGAGAGAAGGGGGGGGCGGGGAGAAAGAGAAAGAGATGGAGAGAGAGGGGGGGGAGGGGGAGAAAGAGAAAGAGAGAGAGAAGGGGGAAGAAGAGAAAGATATAGAGAAGGGGTAGAAGAGAAAGAGATAGAGAGAGAGAGAGAGAGAGAGAGAGAGAGAGAGAGAGAGAGAGAGAGAGAGGGAAAGAATCTTGTGTGAATATTGGAGGGTGGAGTCAAACGGAGGAGATGGGAAGCAAACTGTCATTAGTGCTGGAAGCAGACTCTGAAGGGAAATGCTGGATCAACCTTTACGGTCACACAGGGACACGCGGACTGACGGACAAAGAAACGACCGACGTTGGACCCATGATTCACGCTTTGAAAAGGGCAGGGGCACTCTCAGATGAGTTCGAGGTGATCGACCCTGTCGTTCAGGTCAGGAAGGGTGGGTGAGCGTCTGAAGTAGGGGTGGGGTTGAGGAATTGACGAGAGGACCTTGACGTCAATTGTAGGGACACGCAGCGGGTGAAAATGACGAACACGAAAGAAAAAGAAAGAACGAGGGAGAGTGAATTGCCCTGTCTGGAGAAAGCGTAGACATATTAAGGCTTGAATGAGATCCAAATCATACAATAAGCTGCAACTGAGTATGCTACACTTTTCATATGAAACTGATGTACGACAAGCACCCAGGAGTTTTATGGGGCAGGCTAATAGCACTTTGGCAGAGTAAAATAGTTTTTTGAGACGAGTTCAGCTTTTACTTCTGCACGAAGAGAAAAAAGTATTCTAATAAAGAATCAACTGTAGCGTTCACAGACAAACAAAAAATGGGTTTTATATCAGGTTGCCTCTAAACATTTTCCAGTCCACATCCAAGAGATACCGGAAAATCTTGGCATGACGCATTAACCACTGAAAAGCATAAATCCAATCAAGAGCCAAAAAAAACAACAAAAAACGGAATGAGCAACTAAAGCACGAAAACGCTGCTCGTGCGAGAACAAACAAATCAAAAAGGCACATCACACGCACCAAAATGACACCAGCATCCCAGGCCAGCTGAATGAATGGCGCCTTTCACTCGATGGCGGGAAGACGCCCTGCCATTCCCATGTCGCTCACGTAGGGAATCCCCGTAACCGCTGAGCCGAAATAACAAGGCAGGCTAGGACAGGCCAAGCCGACAGAAATAATCTTGGCCGTGTTGGAGCGAATTGCCCATAAACAGAGGCGGAATTAAGCCTGTTTGAGCGCCCCGGCCTCAACCCATCACACGGCGGCCCTCTCCCTGCCGCCTAAGTCCTTTTGAATCCCGCAGTCTTTCCCCCCTGTCCCCGCCACCTCATCAACGTCTCGTGCCGGCAACAGGGTCGCCGTGGCGGCTTCTCCTTACAGCTCATCACGGCGGCAACCTCCCTCTCCCCATAATCCCGTTCTAACCCTTATTTCCCTCTCATACACAACCTCCCACCCTCCTCCTTCCTTATCCTTTATCTTTTCCCACCATCCCTCCCCCTCCAACACAGTGTCTGGTTTGATCGAAAACAAGACATCATTGCACTTCGTTTTGCATACATGGTTAAGGTGAGCAGGGGACAACAATGAGGGACCAATACAGATCGGAACACTGCACTGTGTTGTATTTTATTGAGTTATTACTTTTTTAATCAGGTGGCGACCGCCGATACCAGCATGATAAAGCAATGATCGCAGTGGCGCAACAGAAGCAGATTTTTTCCTGTTAAAGTGCATAAAACGGGGAAGCAATCGCAGGATGAGGCACTGAAATCTTCACGTTCACCAGGTAATGATACTCTTGAGGAGATCAAGAGTGAATCTCTCTCTCTCTCTCTCTCTCTCTCTCTCTCTCTCTCTCTCTCTCTCTGAAACATCTTCGAAGTCAGTACATTCTCAATTGCCACCATGGTTATAAAGAAACATGCGGTGTTACGTCAACGCCCTGAATTCTCCTCTCTCGTGCATTTTTTGTCTCTACTTCTTCGAATAATGTCCTTTGATTTGGTATTTGTGTAAGCCTTTTACAGCAAAAGTAGAATTCGAAACTGCTTACCCACTCCCATCTCCGGTCAGCTAACGTACTCATGCAACAGTTTGTTTTTGTTCGTTATGTTAGAAGCAGTCTCATCAACAACTAAAAAAAACAAACTTGTCTGCACTCAACTTCTAATTCCCCACAACAACCTTAAAGTTTTACAACTTTCAAAAACTGTCAACTTCTAACGATATGAAATTTTGTCTGGGGCCACAGGAACAAAACATGCCTTATTCCCCTTTCTTTCCGCCTCAACGCCATGAGATCTATGTGTATTTCTACACCTAACTCTCTGCTTGGGTCCAGGTCGCTCCTTCTTCATCTGGCATTGATCTTGCTTTGCTGGCCTGACTAACCAGCGACTAATGCGCGCCTGTGGGGGCCAATCGCTTGCCGAACACAGCGCGCGGAATACTGATGGCGGGTCCCCCAGGAAGCGGAAGCTGACGAAAGCAGGAAATGACGTACAGCAAGCAACCTCGCTCTCGCCGCTGGCTGCCCGGATCCCTCTCAATGCATACTGATTTCCAGAGCTGGAAGTTTTGAGCGAGAAGAAAATTATCGAGGACTGGCTTCCACTGGAGACGAAGGTGATAGCTTATCACAAGATGGCGCTCCTCGCACCAGACTGGAAGCTAGGCACAGGAGTGGGACATCCAACCTCATTTCACTTATTACGTCTCCAAATTGCCTTTCCCGCTTTCAAGCCCGCAGCGACTGCGTCAAGAACTCTCCAGAATAACATCAAGCACATGTCTGAGGCTTTAAGGCCTCATCGTTTCCAGAGCAGTCTTGTTGAAACGTTTGGCAAAATTCCTTTTGACTTCAAAGAATCTGCAAAACTTAGGTGGAGTGCGCCTCATTCAGAAAGCGGACTGCACACGATAACATTTTTGTGAGGAAGTAGAGATATGTTGAGAATGATTGTAGAGCGGGCGAAGTACAATACATGTAGAGAAGAGGAGTGAGAGCTGTAAGGACAAAGAATGCAGGGGAAACCTGGAAACGATGCAGTTTTCCTTCATGAGAACAAAAACCTATGGTAAAATCTGTCGCTCGCTCTCCACCACAGACTACACCACGGCACGTTTTCTTTTCACCACTGGCTCTTATTGACGGAAGTGCACGTTCCAGAGCCGTACTCACACGCCATGTGCACAAACAGGTCAGACGCACGCTGACGGTGGCCGTAGCGTTGCAAGAAGGGCACGACACGAGCGGTCAAGTCACATGAAACCGATACACCTACATTTGGGTAATGTGTACAACAATATACAAGTTTCACATTTTAAAAAACCAAGCACCGTTCATCGAATACGCCCATGAAAAAAGCAAGCTCGCGAGGCTGGAGCGGGGTGAACCGGAAGAGAAAGAAAGTGCACATCACGTGGTTGCATCGCCCCGGAAGTGCGCCCTTCCTGCAGAAAAAGAGCACAAAGGCTGACGGGAAGTAGCAGCGCTCGCAGGCACAGGCGAACAGCAAAGGCACTGCTCCGTGGAATCCTGCTGCTTCTACTTTTCCACTTTCCTGACATGCGTACATGTGTGTGTGTCGCGGAGACTCTACCGCTCCTAAATAACTTTTTTGAACACGGAGTCGGCCTCATATTCAAAACAGGTAGAAGACCTTTTACTCCCCGGACTTGAAACTGAACAGAACAGGAGAGAGCAAAGTTGAAGTAAACCTAAGTGAACCGATTTCAACAAACTCATTCTATGGGTCCCCAGCCCACACCGAGGTGCTTTGTAGAGATATCAGCACAAGTTAGGTCTTTGAATTATGGTTGCTGTTGTTATCAACGCCCCGTCATCTGTGCTGTCGTTTCTCTTGTAACAACAATCGGATCATCGGGATGGCTGCGTAGAGTTTAAACGACAAGGACCATGATGCTCACAAAGAGACTAACGAAAAGTCGCACTGGAATGAATCCGTTCATGCAAGGAACAACAACAGATTGCGAAATAATTTTTAATGAGAACACAATCACAATCATCACCACGACTGACATATGTTACATTCTGATAATACAACACCGCACAACGCGTGACGCAAGACAACAGTGGCAGAAAGGACAGCGACGTCGCGACCCTCATGACAATTTTTCACCCAGGGGGCGCCACAGCAGTCCTCAGGGGACGTCACTCTCCCTGCGCCATTACACGGGACAGACGCGGCAGCCCTCCATTTGGCGCCTCTCCCCTAATGCCACCATGGCACCGTCTTCAGTCAGGGCGGTCATTTGGGCACCTCGATTCTCCACCCGTCACCAGCCGCCATCTTGGCCTGTCAGGACAACACCGGATGTGTGCTCCTCCCACTTCTTCCCAGAAATTGTCTGCTTCACAACTGGCCGCTCCAGACCAGAAGCAAGGTCGGCATTACTCCGTCTACCCTGGCATTGCAACCCCGCTGAGGAAAACGACGGCCATACTTAGGCGGACAACAAATTCGCCATCTTGTGACAGGAGTCAAGAACCCTGGGCCAAAGGCTGCGTGATGCGCTCAGGGGTCGGGTGAAAGAAAGTCGGAGAAGTTGGCAATGTAGCTCCACTGCTAGTCTAGGATTGTCTAAGAGAGCGGAAGCTGCCACTCCAGTTCAGCAATTGCCCTGCCCCATCCTCCCAGCCCTCCGTCCCCTGGCAAATCTGCCACCAGTCTGGCCCTGCCACGACCGGATGACCTCCAGCCTATGACAAGACGAAGAAAAGTCGGGAGGACCATACCAGCAGACGGCCCGCAGCCAGGAAGCCTCCTTGCACCAGCAGGGTCTGACAGTAGGCTGGCAAAGTTCCCTCCCCTTGGCTGACAGATGACCGCAAGTTAACTCCCCCTGGATAAAGAGCCTGCCATGACTCAAGATTGCAGCCTGGCACCGTGGATACGCACAGCACTGACCCTTTAGGTACAATCAGAGAACTGGGCTACCGAGAGCTTGGAAGTTTTCTCTCCTGACAGCCGATCACCGGAGTTACCACCCCTCCATGAGGGGGCGGCCATGACTCAGTAGGGGCGCCGTGGCGGAGACTAATATACGGGCTTCTCCACTCACAGCGCCCTCCTTTCCGGTTCTGCACCTGTTGCTGCACACTGCGTGGAAATGGCCAAATCAAGCGCTGTAAATCCACCAGGCAAACTTGCTGTGACTTCTCTCTAAGTGCACTCCATGCTGATGTAGAGTGGTAGACGTAAGTTACTGCAGGCTGCATCTACCCCTAATTGCCTACTGGCCCCCAGGCATTCATAAATAGACTGGGGAATGGGCGTTCCGAAGCTCTGGCTCCTATCTCTCGCCTTGCTTCCCCCAGCAGGAGCTTGTAACATGCCACGAGACTTCGTGTTTCCAAGAGGAAATGCCAACCGCATACTTCTCGTCCCTAATGGCACCAACAGCCCAGGCGACAAAGATGAATAATTTCATGGAGATGGTTATCTTATCGTGCCGAAAGTGACACTAGACTTGCCACCAAGCCCAGTCTTTTGCAGCAGAGACAAATGAAGCTGTCAGCGGCAGGAAACAGTGGTTGGGATCTCGAAAACGCTCGACATATTTCTGCATGTCTTTTACTCAGGGACGAAGCCAAGGCAGAGAACGACATTAATCATCAGTAATCTTAAAGTAAATGTAAACCAGTAACAAACTCGTAAGCAAAGTCTGAATGTGTTTGAAATGGCGAAGGGAGATATCACTTTTCCTCTGAAAGGATGGCGTCGCTACATCTATCATACGATATGCGCGTTTCCGCCCAAGACTCCACAAGCCATGAAACCAAAGGAAGGACAGGTCGTGCTGGCCCTTGGCATTGGTGATCTGGAGACAGTCAGGGCTGCTGTGGCCGGTTTGTGGAAAACAAAGCCAGGGTGGATAAGGGCAGAGGTTGGAAGCAAACAGTTGAGATAGGGAAGGGGGGAGGAGTTGGGGTTGGAAGCGGATCGTTGGGGTAGGGAAGGCGGTGGGGAGGAGTTGGGGTTAGAAACGAATCGTTGGGGTAGGGAATGGGGGGAGGAGTTGGGGTGGGGACGGGCGCAGGAGGCGTTACTGGAGGCAGGTAAACATCCAGAAGGCAATCCTGTTTACCCGAAAATCCCCGTGACGATGCCCCTCTCTGCCCAAATCCACCCTGTACCCGCCACCTGGCCCGTCCTGCCTGGAGCAGTGGTAATACAGTCCGATGTTGATCGGAGGTATTCATCTGACATTACACACACAAACACACATACTCACCAAGAGAGAGAGAGAGAGAGAGAGAGAGAGAGAGAGAGAGAGAGAGAGAGAGAGAGAGAGAGAGAGAGAGAGAGAGAGAGAGAGAGACAGAGAGACAGAGAGACAGAGGGAGGGAAGGAGGGTTTACATTTTTCTACCGATATAATGGTATTTATTTTGCTGCTTCGCTTTTCAAACACGAAAATATCATTTAGGAAATTTTCAGATAATGCTTCCTGGAATCTATAGCGCACACGTCTGAAAAATAGTCAAAAGTGTCCATGTAACAGGGCACATACAAAAAGTAGCTTACAAGCAAAAAAGTTGACACTAGTGTTGGAGAACGATACGTTTTCTCGTATCATGGTAACAGCAGCCATCTTGGTACTTGGAAAAGACAATCTCATAGCAGTAACGACAACAAATACCCTGTCGATCCATCAGTAACCAAGACAACCAAATCACTAGGGAATTGAAATAGGCTGCCTACGCACTTTCTCCAATGCATCACACAAACGACTATTACTCCCACGACGATCCGACCTTATCCAGGCCATCTTGCTGCGAACAGGTACGACAGATGCTCGGAAGGTGCGCTGGAAGAGGTTTCCAATTAAGCCGAGCTCCCAGCGTGTTGGAGCGTGTAGGCAGGAGATAAGTATGTGAGTGGACCAGAGACACAGGTGGGATGAATCCATCATTAATGGCCGATGAAGTCAGCGCGGTGTCCCGAGGGACACGAGGATGCATCCCCCCAAGCAACACCGCCAGCTGTAGACGATACTCCAGAGGGAGATCGTATCTAGACCATCTGAGCACAGGAACTACATTACCGGTACACGAGGCAGCCAGAGTGGCTGACTGCTGGGAGCAAGATGAAAAGAATGCAAGACGAAGCTCATTAAGAGGTTTTCCTTCTATTTCCGAGTCCGCCCGATAACACAGAGCAACTCCGAGCCTCTTCATCCATCGACACAGCAGAGATCTTTGAATTCCAGTCAGCCTTTTCCGCATCCCAGTGCGCCGCCAAGCCAGCCGACTGAAGACGTGTAAGTAATATGAGAGGACAAGATACCAAGCTCCGATGCTGTCCAGCGTTGATCAATTCTGGATTCTGGCCTAAGTATCATCTTGAGAGTTGGGCGTCTCTGCTCAGACATTCTGCACATTTTCGTGGGTATTTTAGAAATAAATGACAAGTCGCAAACAGCGCTATTCATTATTCCACCCTTGTTTATTGCTTTTCTGATCATTGCTTCTCAACGAAGGAAGCCATTTTTATTGCAGCACCCTACAGAAACACTATCAAGCGCCAAGAGGGGGAATTCTGAGAATGAAAGGCTTCTTTCTTCACTTCATAGCAATTTTCTCGATGGGGGCTTCCATAACACTAGGAAACGCAAGGCTGCAGCTGATGTTTACAATGACGAGCAGTTGCGGAGGAATAGGCGGAAGATTATTCTAACTCCTTCCACTTAGAAGCAGTAATAGGGAAAATGTACGGGTGCTGTCTTGCAACCGGGGAGAAAATGACAACTCGCGTTGAGGCAAATGAACGCATGATCCAGAAAGTGTGTCCTACATGACCGGTACATGGGAGGCAAAGCCCTGGCATGCCAAAGCCCAAATTCGACCACGGCCCACTCATTACAGGAACAGCAACACACATCACACGCCCCGGGCGCGGAGGAAAGCAGGGGGCAGAAGGTTACTTCAACAGCTCCGGACACTTCCCCGACTCAGCCTGGTCCAACCCCAGCTGCGGCTCCAAAACTCGCGCCCGGATCCCGGCAAGCCCAGAGGAGGTAGCCGGGGAAATTTGCGTTCATTTCGCGCAATTTGTGAGCTTATTAGTGGGCGGCCCCAGCTTCATAATCAATAAGTCCTACAGGTCTCCTGGGAGAGGGAAGGAGCGGCGCTCAATTCATAGATGGGAGAGGACAATTAATCACAGGCACGAGGGCGCGTGCAGTGCCTGCAGGGCTGCCAGGCTGCCTGTGAGGAGGGAGACGGCCTTGTCCAGCAAGCCAGAAGACCGCGGGATTGATAGACAAGAAACGGCAGCCTTTTTCCCTGCCACTGCCCAGTGCCGGAAAAATGTCCGGCAGATTATGTCGATTTGGACAGTTATTTGGCGCGGCGGCTCCCAGAGGCCATCAATGAGATCACAGCCCCAGCGATTCTCCCCGAGTTTTTTTCCTCCTTCCTTTTCACGCTTTCTTTCCAGTGAAATGACTTATTGAAGTCAGGCTTCTGGGTTCCATATTTCGAATATCAAAGGAAATGAGGTGGGAGGGCACTCGCAAGGGCAACAGAGGGGAACATCGAAAAGATCATACCCCCTTCCCTTCCCTTTTTCTCATTCCACTAACCCCTAATAACATCCATTCCCCCAACACTGCCCCATCCCCCTTCGCACACTCCCACTTTTCCTCGTCCCCACCCCTGCCTTTCCTTCACTCGCGATGACCTATACGGCGCGTCAGGGAGAGGTCAGGCGCTGCCAAGCCAATCGAGAGCTCCGTGTATGATTGCGCATGCTCGGTGACCTTTGGAGCCCCGGATCTCCTTTGACAAAACCTGGCTCTGCCATTGAATCACGAGTTGTCAGAGCAGGGTAATTGTTCTTTCCCTTCCTTCCGGTACGACCAGGGCAGCTGGAGACGGAGCGTGGAAAGAAGCGCCATAGTCTGTGTCTGGCAAGAGAAGTAGCGTCCATGGGGGAAGGAAGTTCAATCAAATGCACCAAAGGCCGGCGATTCGCAAGCTAGGGAGAGGAGGAGTATGGCCAAGGTCGGGTCAGACCCGAAGGGCAGACGAGCTTCATTCATGGGGAAGATCTAATACGAACCGTACAATGGGGGTCCTTTCATGAGCCAAGGCAAAGGCAATGACGTGTGCCTAAGTGACCAAAGGAAGAGCACGACAAGATGAAGGGAGGATTATAGAAAGGAGACGGAGTAAACCTGAGACCATGAATAAGACACAGCGCAGAAGGAGAAAACCTTATGTATTTCTGGGTCTACTCACTGCCCAAAGTTAAGACATCCCAAGAAGCGAGGCTGAATGAGAGAGGTCTGGGTCTTTCCAAAGAACGCAGAGTCAAGAGAAGAATAAGCAGCCGTTGCTCTGCCAGCTGCCCATTGAAAGCTAGTTTAGAGTTATTCTACTCGACAACAACAACGCCATTCCTGAACCCTTACAGCTTTGAAGACAGCAGCAAATCTATGCAAACAACCGCAGGAGCGTTCCGTCCTCCCCCCCCCCCCCCCCCCCCCACCCCCCCCCCCCCCCCCCTCACTCTCCCCACTCACATACACTTACAGAGGACAGATTCCAGAAGGCATGCGTACTTGTACAGGAAAGCAAGCAAGGAAATGAGGTGCTGTGCTAAACCTCAAAAGGGGACTGCAGCTGCTCGCTGTGTTGAGAACTTGCAGATCTCTCCCGCCATGTCAGTCAGTCAGAAGGGCGGAAGAACACCGGACCTGGTCTGTCTAAAGGTGCGAAGAACGTCGATTTAATTGGATGTCAGCAACTGGGTAAATACCTCTGCATCCTCTTCACCCAGGGAACAAAGTGGTTTAGCTTGAAGCGTGGGCTGGTCGAGGTAAGAGAAGTAACGAACGAGGTTGTGGACAGCTGACCGGTAAACTAGTGTGTGGGAACGGCATTTCAAACTCTCTCTCTCTCTCTCTCTCTCTCTCTCTCTCTCTCTCTCTCTCTCTCTCTCTTTCTCTCTCTCTCTATCTATCTATCTCTCCACTCATCTAATCTTTTACGAAAGAAAACGCTATTTCTGTAACGACTGAAATGCAGGGGACTGTCATCTTTCTCAAGGGGAAAATACCAAGGAGACAGGGGCAGAGAGGTCTGCGGTGATCTACGACGATGGAGGAAGGCAGGAGAAAATGTGCACCTGAGTGAGGCAGACTGAAGGAGACCAGGACTGGCTTTAGACAGGAAGGCAGGCAGATTGAAGCACACAGAGAACGATGAAGAACATAGCAAGGGGAGGTAAATCTAGCATGTGCTGTGTTGTGAATCATTAGGCGCTGACTGCGTTTTGTCGAGCATTACAAGTATTTCACATTGCACAAAATATGCTGTAGATGTTGTCCGTAATCTGATTATCTATCGTTAATTGTTTTATGATATTTTTCTCAATGGATAAAGCGTCCCTTCTCTCCCGTGCCGATTATGGTGAGAATCAGTTTGACCTTGACATTCTGAAGAGGGCTGAAGATCCTACACAGTTAAGCACTATAGAAAACAGTGAATCAAGAAGCAAGATAGTATTCTCACACATGTCGTGGACGAATTACAATTCCAACGCGAACATGATTTGAACGCACTATTATTCAAGTTTACTTTTCGCAGAGAAAAGTAGTTAAATTTGACCAGAAAAAGCGGCACTCAAGAAAAAGCCTACTTCTGTAAATATTAGCAACAACGGAAGAAAACTAAACCAGAGCCAAGAACGCAATTGGAGAAGCCCAGCACGAGGCAGAACTAAAGTCCAGGCTGAAGATGATGGAGATGAAAGACAAAACATGAATGAGAAGCTAAAAACCAGGGCAACGTCAGTGAGTTATACAGTGACTCGGATTACCAGGATTAGCTTTCATGACTAAAAACTGAACTGACAGCAGTTGCAACATCGCCACATTATGAGCGAGCGCTTCCAAGTCTGACGCAAAAGAAAGTCGGGAAAGATGTATCCAAAAATTGAAGCCAGCAAAAACGCCGCACCGTCAACGTGAAACTTCCCCGAAGGATTTGCTTTGGCGAAGCTGAGCAGGACGAACAACTTATGCAGATAGCATCTAAGCCATGAAAAAGTAGCCTGTCGGCCCTATCTCCGTTTTCCATGTCGAAGAAAACTGCTTTGAACAAATCGTCACTGCCACTGCCAAGTTACATCAGCACTCCCTGAGCGGGCGGAATGCTTTCAAGCGAGTAAAACAATTTGCACAGGCCATTTCCCAACCAGCCTTTCTTTCCTCTGCCTTCTGCTTCCGGTTCATCCTGCACCCATTTCTCAACTCAGACAGAGCCAGTCTATGCGAAACATTGTGGCAACACGTAAGCCTCCAAAATTATTGAATCCGGGTTTAACTTTCCTGAGGTCAAACACGTGCTTACTTTAGCGTGTGATCTAAATAATTTCTCTTATAGACCACATCTATATGCTAAGTGGGTATCTTAATTCATTCTGTACCGACATGTTCACGTATAGTCAATACTTGGAGTAAAACGTAAGAGTATGAAACTTCTTGTTACACTATTTTTACATTATCTTTTTTCGTGTGTCTTTTTTTAACAGTATGCCTTTTAGACACTCTTGGCTGCCTTCCTGCAAGCAGTCTGCTTGTAAGTCTGTTGGTTTTAATCTCTTTCATCGTGTGCATCGGAGTTCATCTGCGTGTCTGTAATTGTGTTCTTCCCTTACAGCATCTCTCTCTCTCTCTCTCTCTCTCTCTCTCTCTCTCTCTCTCTCTCTCTCTCTCTCTCACACACACACACATACGCACACACATACTCACTTATCTGCGTGTATGTAACTATGTATTCTTCCCTTACTCTCCCTTTCTCTCCCTTTCTCTCTTTTCTTTCTCTCTCTCTTTTCTCTCTCCCTCTCTCTCTCTCTCTCTCTCTCACACACACACACACACACACAGAGCACACACACACACACACGCACACACTCATCTGCGTGTATGTAACTGTATTCTTCCCTTAAAACATCTCTCTCTCTCACACACACACTCACACACACACACACACACACACACACACACACACACACACACACACACACACACACACACACACACACACACACTTTCTCTTTACTCACTTCCCCAACCGCTCACTAGCGGTGTACAGAACGGGTCCAGGCTACACTCATTTTAGCCCGAGTTTTTGTGCTACCTGCTTGGCTGCACCTGTATCTTGGCATTAGCTACGCCCCCCTCACTCTCCCAGACTCCTGCAGCGCCTTGCCTTCAGTGGCGACAGTCCTTGTGCCACTCCTGACTGCGTCTGACTGTGGACACCAGTGGTCAGGGTTGTCCAACGTTGGTGTGACCACGCCTCATTAGGCAGCCGTCTTATCTTCTTGCATCCCTATCTTGCCCACTCCATACTTCATGGAAAGCACACTCCACCGCCACTCCCTAATCCCTCCTCCCGTAAGCGGCTGCCCAAGTCCTTGGCCACCGAGAGGCAGTCAGCGTTTTCTTTCAGTGAGGTTTCTTGGTTTCCTGCTCTTTTTGGCCCGACCGACGTCCCCTTCCCTCCACCCCCACCCCTGCTTTTCCTTCGTCCCCGAGAGTATGTCTCTTACCTTCCTCGAACATCTCAAGAAGATAAGCGCCCCATTTGCTCTTTTCCCTGATTCTTGCTACTGCTTTGATGTCTTTCATGTTCACCCTCTATCATTAGAGTCATCCATGTTCCTTTTGTCATCATGGTGACCGTGTTACTGGCACGTTCTTTGTTCTTGCGGATGACATTACATTCTGGATCATACTACAGTCGTCTTTGTTCATGAGGCGTCATTGATTCATCCAAAATCCATTAGTTGTGCGTCTAATTTCAAATTGCCAGGCGTACCAAGGCCTAAGATTAGGGAAAAAAAACTAAACTAGAACGGAAAATAACATTGATGATCCTCAAACATTAAATGTTCCGTTTTCCCAAATTTTTATCCGATGTAAGATTTTGACTGATTTTCTCTGCCATGTTTGTGTGTTTTCAAACTCAAACAGTACCATTAAGCGTCCCTCACCATTAGCCCTAATAATGCAAACTTCATTCATCTCTACTTTTTGTTTGCATTCCAGATTCCTAGCTTCCTCCAAATCTGAACCTCCCCTACACGCTATCCCTGGAGCACTTCTGTCTAGCAAGGGTCCCGGAACCTACCCCCAGCCAAATCTGGTGCCCCTCCTCCTAACTCTGTCCCACTCCCATCTCTCTCCCCCCACCCACCCCCACTTCTTGGTCTGACTGGGGTGTTGGGTGCTGCGTGCATTCCAGATCCGGCCTATCTTGACGGGTGATCTGGGCCTGCTCCAGGCAGCCAGGGCAAATTGGACAAGGCCGAGCTGGCCGCAGCGCCAAAGCAAACCATCTGTGGCTAACTGGGGAAGCATGGCCAACCTCGGCGAGACCCGAGGGGGCTCACCCGGCCCTCATCTCCTTATCTCCTCGACTTCATTTCCATTTGTTCGCACCCGTCCGCGCAACCCTCCCTCCCAAAAGTCCAAGGCAGATGGCCGGCCTCGCACACGCAACAGCCGCCTCATTCTGACGATTATGCACGCGAGGAGCGAAGCAAGATTGTCCGACCATCCGTGGCTGCAGCGGCAGCCAGGCAGACGAAGGCAAAGGCATCCGAGCCAGAGGCTTACAGCAAGGATGCCAGCAGTTTGAGGTGCAACCAGCGCCTGCAGAGTGGGGCGAGACTGAAATCTCTCCTGTGAAGGGTGACGAGCGTCTAGGTGATCTTAGATTTCCTGATGCAGTCCTTGGGGTTTGTGTGGCTTATATAGGTTTCGCTTAGGTAAAAAGTGTTCATGTAAGAGATAACAGCACATGAGTAAACAGAGACAACCAGACACGCGCACCGCGACACACATCCAAAAAGGGATTAACATACACGATTACGCCCGCGCACACGCATCCACGCACATTCCAAGGCACAAATACTCGTATACACCCACACACATGCGCGCGTGCGGACGCGCTACAGCGCATTGACGCACTCTTGCATGCATCCTTGAATGCCGATTAGAGAGATTGGCGCCAACAGTTACAGGCTTGATGGATGGACGGACGGAAGGGTGCATGGAATGGATGGATGGATGGATGGATGGATGGATGGATGAATTAATGGATGGATGGATGGATGGACTTTTACGGTTTGTCAGCCTTCGTAGGCTACGTATGGCCATTCTTCACGAAATCACTGCAACTGTAATTTGAATAAGAGCCATTCGTCAAGATTTCCCTAGTTATTCCCTTTTCACGAATTGTGTAGGGAGACGCAGTGGCTCTATTCTGTGTACCCAGAGCGCACAAGGGAGACGCAGTGGCTCTATTCTGTGTACCCAGAGCGCACAAGGGAGACGCAGTGGCTCTATTCTGTGTACCCAGAGCGCACAAGGGAGACGCAGTGGCTCTATTCTGTGTACCCAGAGCGCACAAGGGAGACGCAGTGGCTCTATTCTGTGTACCCAGAGCGCACAAGGGAGACGCAGTGGCTCTATTCTGTGTACCCAGAGCGCACAAGCGGGACACAGTGGCTCTATTCTTTGTACCCAGAGCGCACAAGGGAGACGCAGTGGCTCTATTCTTTGTACCCAGAGCGCACAAGCGGGACACAGACTCGAACTACAGGAAGAAAGTGTTGACAAGGACCGTTTTCACTTGACATGGTGGAGCTCGACTGCGTACGAAACGCCTGACCTCATGAATGCACTCCATCCTGAATCAGCCTTCACCCGGTTCAGGCTCTCTGTGTTTGCCTGGTTCCAGGCTCTCTGTGTTTGCCTGGTTCGAGGCTCACCAAGGCACATGGACACTTGACCACACACGCCATTTCTCACCTTTTTCTCAGTGGCCGTCAGTACCGGCAAGGAAGCAATTAAGATAAACAGTATCGTGTGACCTTTGTCTGGGAGAACAATGCTCTGCCCCTTTTATCCCACCTCTCCCCTCCCTAACTTCCTCTCGGTACTCTCCCTCTCTCCCTCCCTCCCTGTGGATTGGGGTTAAGAATACACCAGTTGCGACCCCTCATGCGATTCAAAAAAGGCGAGAAACTAGGGAAATCGTGATTTGACTTGCTTTTTAACTAGTTGTTGTGGTTTGTAATCAATGGCCTCACATAGCCTGCAAATGTTGATAGGCGGTGACATTGCATTCCATTCCTCCATTTCTTTGTCTCTGCATGCTGCCTGCCTGTCTATCTTGTCCTCTCTCTCTCTCTCTCTCTCTCTCTCTCTCTCTCTCTCTTTCTTTGCATTGAAACACGTGGACCGATCTCACATAAACACTGGCAAGTACTGCTGGGATTTGGAGGCATCTTGACCATTTCACAGCTGGCAAACATCAGTAAGACCATCTGGCAAAGACTTCGAAAGGAGGCTATTATTTCATTTCAGTCTCGCTTTCAAATGTTCGAAAGTGTCGGCGCCCATCACTTTGTGATCAACGTTTTCCAGCAATACAGTCGAGAATTTTCATACTCGGGTGGCGTCCTAAGAGCGCTTGAAGATAATTTCCTTCGCCATCCATCCTCATACCAGAACCACTAGAATCCCTGACTGGCACCGTTCCCCTAGCTCTGGGCCACCTAGGGAGATCTTTACTCAGATGACGAGCACGATAGGCACCGACCCGCGGAATTCCGAGGAAGAGAGAATGTCGTCTGAGCTCTTTCTCTGCATGTTCCGCCGCTCCTACGAGAAAGGACCCACTTCAAA
Organism: Theodoxus fluviatilis; assembly: GCA_034096865.1. Lineage (NCBI taxonomy): Eukaryota > Metazoa > Mollusca > Gastropoda > Cycloneritida > Neritidae > Theodoxus > Theodoxus fluviatilis. Next base: position 55,518 of record JAWQFJ010010775.1, read on the forward strand.
GAATATTTTTTCATCGTTCTCCAGCGTCAGTGCTGTTTCGACTCTCACTCGCTTTGCCCCTATTCCAAGGGAAGGAGATAGCGGGAGAGAGAGAGAGCGAGAAAGAGCGAGAAAGAGCGGGAGAGAGCGAGAAAGAGAGAGCGGGAGAGAGCAAGAAAGAGAGAGAGCGAGAGAGAGAGAGATGGCTATCTCTTACCTCGCTGATGAAAATATCCGTCTGTTCGTCGTCAGCCGACCCATAGCAGAGCGTCAGGCCCAACTTCTCGTCACTAGAGGAGCGATGTAGCACGACCTCCTGAAACAGAGAAGCGTCAAGGGTACATCAGTCAGTTTCGAGGAGGTTTTGTGCGAGTACAGTGTTAGATAGGTGAACAAGAAACCAAGCAAAAGCTTTTGGTGAATCGGATGAACGATCATACGTCGGGACTAGAACAAGTCTGATGACTGAACTATAGCGACAATTGCAACGCATACAACAACAAATTTAAATTATAGGAATACACTGTGTAATGGTGAAGGCTTCTGAATGTGTTAACAGCAACACTTTTTCTCGTCATGTTACACTGATGCAAGCGATTCGGGATATGTACAGTGACAAACAGGTCAAAGGGATGATCCTTAAAAAACTACAGTGCACATGAGAGGTGCATCTAAATAAAATCAAATCTAATTGACTGTAAAAGAATGTCCACCAACAACATGGGCTCAAACCGACTCCTTTATCTTCCTTGCGTACTACCTGACCTCAATCTCATGCCCCTCTCCTTCTCAATACAACAGAAAGCACTCATGACGGTTGGCGCTCTACAGAGGAATCAACCAGAGCGGAAACAGAAATGCTGTCTGGAAGATGAGACAGACATCACGATGAAGACTTCGAGAGTCGAAGACGTGTCCCAGACAAAACCAGACATTCTGGGGATTTTCTCGATCAAGCTATAATTGCAGAAACTTCTAGACGGAGAGACAATTGTCAGTTGTGCCAACTCGCTGTTGAGAGGAAAAGACCAGCTTTACTGCTGGGACGATAGAGGAGAGACGGAAAAGAGAATGGCGCCGGAAAACAGCGAGGTCGACCCCACAGCAACAACATGCTGCACGGTAACCGAAGAGGGCGAGAGTCTGGGGGTTGAGGAAGGGGAATGACGAAGGTTTCGAGGTACGCCAACTCTTCCATAAGTGCTGCAAAGCGCAGAAGCGTCTGGAGCAGTGAGACGCAAAGGAATTTGCCAGCTCAATCCCCAGACGACTGTTTTGCGAGAAGGCATCGGAAAAATCCCTGGCGGAAAATAGCTGTCTGTCACACACCAGCTGAAAGACGAGCAAAGCTACTTTCTAAAGGAAAAAAAGCTATCTGGACTCGGAACCTTGCCATCGAAGCGATTTCTGGAGAGAGACAACGAGAATCCAACTGCAAACACACGTTTCTGACACAACAGCTCACATGCTCTCTGCACGAGTTTCTTTCAACACTTTGTAAACGGCACACCGTCCACACAGAGCGAATGGGTCCTCACTGTTTGCGCAAGAGAAGCTAACCCAGCTCCACGTGTTATTCCACGGAGGTGTTTATGGCTGGGACGCGAAACACGTGCAAGAAATAGGACAGCATTTCAACGCTCTACGTCTCTACAAATCCTTACGAAGGTACGGTCAAGGAGGGTCAATGTTTCAATACATTCCTGACGACAAAAAAGTCTAAACTATCGTAGTGACAGCAAATTTTGAGAATATCAAGCCTGATGAGGATATCAATTCAGCGTTTACAGATTTGTTTGATGAACATATTACACAAAGGCGGTTTAAAGGAGGAAAATGCACGAAATCGAAGGGAAAAAAATCAAATATAATCTAAAGCTCAGTTTACTCACATCAATTCACAGCTGTCTTAATAAACTGATAAAAAATAGCTTCCTTGAAGAAATGGCTTCCGGCGTCTCTCGAACGCGTAGAGAGCCCATCACGCAGCCCCAATCAATCAATGGAACTTATCGCGTTCCAATCTGAGACAGAGTGAACGGCACCACCCTTATCGCGTTCCAATCTGAGACAGAGTGAACGGCACCACCCTTATCGCGTTCCAATCTGAGACAGAGTGAACGGCACCACCCTCAGGTGAGTCTAATTGAAACGCGTCTCTGCCGGCCCCTGCTATCTTTGGCCTCCGAGCCAGATTAGCCTGGCCCCAGCAAACAGAACATCTCGGCAACTGCAAATCGGGAGAGAGAGGGGAGGGAGGAATAGATGGCAGCAACGGCGAATGTGCGAAACAGAGAGATTGTCAACGCCATAAACTTTCTTGTAGCCTCCCGCTCTAACAAACCTGACCAATCATACAACGTTCCGATATCGCCGTGGCGTCTTCCGTTTAAAGGAAATAGACGGCGAGTCCAGCCTCTGAGCACAATATGGTTCGGGGGTCAGATAAGTCGTCCGGGATTTATGCGCTGGTCACTGGTCATCTACATCGCCTGGACTCGCGCTGACCCCTAAAATGAGATGTCCGGGCAGAGGCTCCTCCAAAACAAGGAGTCATTAGTCACGGAGGACCAGGCCCGCACATGATAGCCAGGAGACTATCAGGCTCAAGTTCATAAACACCCAACGGCGTCTGCCCCCAATGGTCTCAAGTGACAGGATGCTGTACATCGCCACTAACAAGGTATGTCTCGTCTTCGGACTGGTCAGTTGGAGTCAAAGGGGAACAAAGCGAAGACAGAGCCCTAAACGGCTATTTGTGCTAACACCGAATAATCTGTCTTTCAGGACATTTGCCTTATAAGCATGAATACCTTTACAAACTAATCTGACAACTTTACACTTTGTAAGCACATGAAAAATGCCACTTGTCAACAAAGTTTCTCTCTGAAGTTCACTGGAATGTTTGCCATTATCTGTAATATCATCTACGCGTGGAGACCTATCGTACAGATGTGCCATTAACCCACAGCAATGTTGCCTCTATAAACTCGATTGGCATTTTCGTTCATTACAAAAGATGAAGACAAATTCGCGGCTCACCACCTGTCAACAGGCATATCTTACCGAATTGGATACAGACATCTGTGGAAATATCCCCAACAAAACCCCTTAGCTCGGTGTCACTAACACAAAAGGCTAGGTTCAAGAGGGAGCCCTAATTCAGATTTCGTCGAATGCCACACTCTTGAACTTAGATCACGCTGGACACACTCTTGAACTTAGATCACGCTGGACACACTCTTGAACTTAGATCACGCTGGACACATTCTTGAACTTAGATCACGCTGGACACATTCTTGAACTTAGATCACGCTGGACACACTCTTGAACTTATATCACGCTGGACACACTCTTGAACTTAGATCACGCTGGACACATTCTTGAACTTAGATCACGCTGGACACACTCTTGAACTTAGATCACGCTGGATGGATTTGCAGTCTTATTTACTGATAAAGGGGGCTGCAGGTTTTCGCGCTACGCCGTAAAACTTCGGCACGGAGACTGGCTGAGTGGGAGGTTTGGTCATCATTCTGGCTGATCTATCTCAAGAGAGCTAATCATGCAGTCCTGAAACAAGACTCGAGTCTAAATCTGAATAATACGCACACGGGCCACACGCAAGCACAAATAAAAATTGGAGCACTGCTGGGGGGAAAAGGCTAAAGAAAGATTTTCAACAAGAGATAGCCTTGCTTATTTAGCAAGAGAGAGATAAGGTAAACACTCAAACAAATTCAAACGAGCAAAAGTAATAGAGTATTTTAAATTGCAAGTCATAATGATGCAACACATTTTCAGAGTATATCGTGTCAATGATTTCAGTCTGAAACTGAAGCACATGTCATTACTTGGTAACTTCGCCTAGCTGTCGTTGCCAAGACACTTTCCCCCAGTCCTTGATTGCTATTATCGTGGTGTTTTAGGTACCAGCTCATTACTTCAGCATATCAAATCCTATTTCAATGCATCTTTTACAAACTTATAAGTCCTACAAAAAGAACATTTTGAACAAGTAACTCATTACTGTAGTAATCAACGTAACCCTCATAATCCCAACAGGAGCTCAACATCTGCGTCCAACAAAGAAATCTACATATCTTGTTCACCTATCACGAGGGGTAAAAACACCTGATTCATCTCGATGTGAATAAGGACAACAATGGCATGGTACTCGCTAGAGGCCTTTGGGAAACAGAGTGCTTTGTTCGTGATCAGAAAGGGAGCATGCCGCTCATTTATCTGGCTGTCAGGAAAGTTGGGGCTGTGGACAGCAAGCAAGGAAGGAGACAAGGAACCTGTCAGGCTGTCACCTGACCAGGAACTCCTAGCGAGCGAAAGGACTGGACCCAGCTGACACCAAACAGAGGTTACCACCACCACCGCCCTCCATCAACAAGCACTCATTCATTAAAAGGGGTAATTTTTCAAGGCCGACGTTCAAGGCTAAACGTCGAATTCAGAATTCGCCTCAAGCAGGTAGTCCGCTTGATCGGGTGTGTTAGTGTCAGGGAAGGAGGAGAAGCGAGAGATGATCAGTAGTGGCGGCAGTGGTAGTGTGCCTGCATCTGCTGCTGCTGAAGTATTCAGAAGGAAAAAAATTGATCCTTGTCCAGCGGGTTGGAAATGAGAATACTTGTAGACGCACCACGCCTCCCTACGTGACTCGCACAAGGCGAATGACTAGATAAAAACCGCTGGCGCTGAACCTCCAGGTTTTGGCATATAAAAAATAAATTAAAAAAAGATCGGGTTCGAACCCGAAACCTCTCGAGAAAAGCTCTTTCTCTCTTTCCCCCCCCCCCCCCCCCCCCCCCCCCCCCTGTACTCCCTTCCCTTATCTCGAGCCGCCGGCTCCTCTCCCGTGGCTGGCATTGTTCTGTCAGCTTTGATCACGTCAGGCATTTCGCCATTCCGTTAACTAAACAGCCCTCGCCATTCCATCAATTGACATCGGGGAGGCGCTCTGGAGTGTACGACCTTAAAAACCACTTTCTCTTCAAGCCTCGATTCTGAAAATTTGATACATTCAATCGGACCTAACTTCCAGTTAGTGGGCAAAATCTCAAGGAAATCCGTCCAGTAGTTTTTGAGATATAAGCCGTTAAGTCGGGACAGACAGACAGACACACACACAGACAGACAG
>JAWQFJ010010776.1:5000-7500 GCA_034096865.1 Theodoxus fluviatilis
TTTCGTCGTTTGGTTCCACGACAAGAGTATGAAATCTTGTTTCCAGCGAGATTAGGAGCTTCTGCAAACATGGCTGACAACGGTCAGAATGGTTATAGTTGCTTGGTTTTTTCCTTGTCAAAACTTGTTATACCGTCAGATTGTAACCACCATCAGATTTTCTGCAACTTTTCGAAGCGAATCTAGCCTAAAAATCTACCATTTATGCATCGTGTTAACAGGATTGACTCGTTGCTTGTAGAACGACGGTACTCGGTAGCAGTACCACACACGGTGTGTGCGTGAATGAGTACGAATGCACATGTCTGGTGTGAACATCTATAAAGTATAATACACTTCCTCCTCTGTGTGACTGTGTGAGTGTTAATTCAGCTTCTATGACATGCCAAAGGAAAACAAAACATGTCATAATAGGAGCTTTCCTGAACCTATCCATCATGTTTTAAATATATGGTCGATTGTTCCTGGGCCAATAGCTTAGAAATGGATTTACATGCTTTACAAACACTCCGTCGTAGCAATTCTCTAATGGCTCAGCTGGTAGAGCGTTCGACTCTTGGTCATGCATGACCAGGTTTGATTCTGCGCTGAAACTTTTTTTTCTTCTCTTTTTTCGAGAGGTTGTGGGTTCGAACCCGACCTGGGTTTTTGTGTTTTTGTGTGTGTGTGTGTGTTTTCCCCCTCTTTTCTCGAGAGGTTGCGGGTTCGAACCCGATCTTTTTTTACATTTTTTTAAATATGCCAAAACCTGGAGGTTCAGCGCCAGCGGTTTTTATTCAGCACTGTTTTTCTTACCGGTGACACTCGGAGCTGTAAATGTATTCTTTAAATGGTTAAATTGTAAGAGCGAGAAAAGAAATTCACTTGATTTTAGAAATAGCGCATACAGCCTCTTTGGTGTACTCGCACGTTTCAGAACTGGTCCTTTCTGGTTGATTTCTCCTTACAAATTCTGCAATACATTGTTCTGGTCGACGGCACGGAACAGTACTTTGAGGAGTGTTCTACATTGGAGGTAAGTCAGCGAGGCTCTGTTGTACATGTGATACATGTGTGTGTGTGTGTGTGTGTGTGTGTGTGTGTGTGTGTGTGTGTGTTCATGTTCGTGTGTGTTCGTGTGCATGTTCGTGTGCGTGTGTGTTCGCGTGCGTGTATGTTTGTGTGTGTGTGTGTGCATGTTCGCGTGCGTGTGTGTTTGTGTGTGTGTGTGTGTGTGTGCGCGCTCGCGCGCATCTGTCCCTGCATCTGTCTCTTTCTTTCCCGTGCACTGTCGAGGTGAAAGACGAAGTCAGAAAGAAGTCACTATGGGAAACCTCTCTGTAGCTACTTGAGGACCGGCGTAAAGCAAAATTGCATGTAGGGTCTAGTTTACTGTCTGCCCTTCTTCAGATGGGATCGCTTCCACAAGGCCGTCATGACGGAAGAAGAAGGCAAGCATTGACTTCACCAGTCGAACTTTCACAGAAGACGCCTGGCCTTTCTTGGTCCACATCATGGACTGTTGCCTGGTCTCAGGGTCCATTTTCTAGAATCGAACCTCATCTTCAGGCAGGAGCTGATTTTTACAAAGATAATTTCTTGGGCGTTTTTCCGTCAGCAAAATCCCTTAGAGACTTCTTGCAGAGTTCGACTCGGCGTCCCCTTTCTTCTGCCCAGAGGAGGCAAAACACCCATCTGGCAAATCTCTTCCTGTAGTCCAGCTGCTTCTGTGGGATCCTGAAAATTGATGATTTTGGTAATCCAAACAACTCCATCAGCCTCTTAGCGTTGATTCGGTGCTACCCGTCGACAGCTCGCTTGACAGCAGCAACTGTTCCATCTTCCGTTGACGTCCGCGGACGTACGCTGCGTGAGTTGTCTTTGAAGCAGAAATCTGCAGTGGAGACCCACTAAAACCATTTGTGGATATTGGCGAAGCTTGTTGCTTTGTTCCAAAGACAATTGTAGAGCTCCCTGAGTGACTCCTTGGCTCAGAAACGAGACAGGAAATGGTAGGGCATGATGCAACGATTTTGTTCCTCGGGGGAAAAGTCACTGTTTTACGCGCATTACTTTCGTTCGCGCTTATCTTTCTCGTCCCTAAAAATGAAAATAAGAATAAACTTATTTTGAATGATTAAACGTGTGTGTGTGTGTGTGTGTGTGTGTGTGTGTGTGTGTGTGTGTGTGTGTGTGTGTGTGTGTGTGTGTGTGTGTGTGTGTGTGTGTGTGTGTGTGTGTGAGTGTGAGTGTGTGTGTGTGATTGTGTGTGTGTGTGTGTGTGTGTGTGTGTGTGTGAGAGAGAGAGAGAGAGAGAGAGAGAGAGAGAGAGAGACAGAGAGAGACAGAGAGAGAGACAGAGAGAGAGAGACAGAGAGAGAGAGATAGAGAGAGAGAGAAGATTGCACTGGCATACACACATTTTGATGACACCAATATTCTCCAAACGTTTGGTCCTTCCCAAGTATTTACATAGCTGAAAAGCTTGAAGCTGGTCCATTGATTTCCCACGACGCTGCTG
>JAWQFJ010010776.1:12500-15000 GCA_034096865.1 Theodoxus fluviatilis
TTACCGTTTCAGTGTCTCTCTGCAATTCTTCATTCCCAGATTTGATTGTTTGTAGAAACTCCTCATGATATTCAGCTTCTCCCTGTTCTGTCCGTGTTTCTTTCTCCTCTTCCTCTAGCTCTTTCTGCTGGTTATTCTCTTTCTTTTCAAACTCCTGCTGACAATACTCTTTCTCTTGTTCTGCTGGTTGATTTATTTTTTTCCTTTTCCTGAGTCTCTCTCTGTTGTCTTTGTTAGTCAAGGAAGAGCCTCATCATTGTTGCAACGTCTTCTCATAGTGGATCCATTAGCTCGGTGCTTGCTGATGATATACTTACTCCCTCTTCACCATCCATGTCTTTGATTATTAGTTTTTTATGTTTCCTCATCTGGGAACCAAATTTGCATGACTGTCTCCTTGATAATGTTGAGAGATATCGGGATTCTCCTAACTTGGACCAGGAAAGTCATAAATACAATCAGATAGTCAGTTTTGAAGTGTTTAATTCATTTGCTTGTCAATTCACAGCAATTCTATAGTGCATCAGTGAATCACAAAACTTTGTTCTCGCCTTCAAAAGCTTTCCTTTCCTCTAGGAACTTAATCCCAGAGGACTCACTCACATGGAGGACTCAGTTGTTGTTGCATTTGTTTGCTTGTGTCCCTGCACACCCACACCCGTGCTCACTTTTGTCCTTATGTACATATATATCTACCTTCTGAAGTGAATCAACCTTATGTACATATATATCTACCTTCTGAAGTGAATCAACCTTATATACATATATATCTACCCTCTGAAGTGAATCAACCTTATGTACATATATATCTACCTCTGGAAGTGAATCAACATTATAGACCCATATACATGACCTTCTGAAGTGAATCAACCTTATGTACATATATATCTACCTTCTGAAGTGAATCAACCTTATATACATATATATCTACCCTCTGAAGTGAATCAACCTTATGTACATATATATTTACCTTCTGAAGTGAATCAACCTTATATACATATATATCTACCTTCTGAAGTGAATCAACCTTATGTACATATATATCTACCTTCTGAAGTGAATCAACCTTATGTACATATATATCTACCTTCTGAAGTGAATCAAGAATGCCCGAGAAATTGCTAGCCGCAACTAGGTTGTGTAGAACGTCGAGAAATGTAGTCATGTGAAACTTCAAACAATGCAGCACTGAACTGCATACTTAATTAGGTCACTTGCCCTGTTTCCATCCCCCACCCCCCTTCCCCCGCCTCCCCCTCCAGTCCCCCCCCCTCCCTCCCACCCAGTCGATAACTTCTACAATGCTCTTTCTGAGCGCCTTTTTTTCTTATGCGTCGAAAGAACACAGCATTAACAACAGATATTGTATTGTTTACTTCGACCTCTGTCGAGTTGTTGCAACAAAACGCCAAAAAAAAATCCTAACCTTAAGACAAAGAGCAGTGCCGCCAAATTTCATAGCAAAAGAAAAAACGAACATTTTAACTCAAAATATCACCCCAGTCTCCATTTTGTACCAGTCTACATTTTCAGCAGGTTTATTATGTTGCAACATTCTTCGGTTTCAGAGAAGATATCAGGATGCGTGCAGATCAGCCTGGACGTATTAGTCGACTCCAAGCGTTTCCACAACTTGCGCTTTGTGATAGCCATTTTTGGCAAGGCAGCAGGCCATAGCAGTGGGGCAAGAAAGGTAAATAAATGATTGTCTTCAGATATTTTCCAAGATGGAAATACATTGCATTTGACAACAGTGTTTCAATGTCGCTTGATGAATTTTTTGTAATCTCTCTCCTCTCCTGTTTCGTGAATTTTGATTGTTGTCTTTTCCAAGAGACACATATACCCATGAACATTTAATTGCGCAACTTATCTTTGCCACGTTTAGCCCAGAGGAGCATTCGGATTGGTTACAATAGTAATGATTAAAGAAATAAGCAACTTTGTGAGCAGTTGGGAAGTATCAATGGTAGAGGTTTGTATCAGAATCAGCATTAGTACCACCGCTATAAGGTAGTGACGTTAATGTTTTCGGCATCCTGGTCACTGATGTGGTCAATGTTATGTCGTCATCATGGTGGTAGGGCGTCGTCCTTTATACTTTACAATAAAATATATTTGTTTGGGCATTTTGACATTTGTAGTTGTAAGATGCATCAAGAAAAACTTGGTAATTTGGCGCTTTCAGGCGCTGGCAGAGAGTGGATTCGTGAAGGTGTTGACCGACAATATCTGCACACCAGTCCTGACTGCAGTGGATGAAGAAGTAAGTAATGGAAAGGAAAGTTGAAACGCCAAGGAATGTTTTAGGCTCTAGGTTCCTGATCAACTGATGTAAGCAAGTGGACTGCTCAAAGCTGGTTTGATTTGAAAATGCACTTATATTTCAGTTATGAAATTGTGTGTGTATGTATGTGTGTGTGTGTGTGTGTGTGTGTGTGTGTGTGTGTGTGTATGTGAGTTAATTGTGTGTTTTGTCTCTTTGAGGGAGAGAGAGAGA
>JAWQFJ010010777.1:0-12500 GCA_034096865.1 Theodoxus fluviatilis
ATGTCCACAACATGTGTGTTAGTGTGTTTTTCAGTGTGATTGTGATTTTGGTCCTTGGATGTAAAAGTGCTTGTTAATTTTATGCTCACTTGAAGATAGACCTTCCTTGACCCTCCCACAACCCCCACCCCTACTAACAACTGCTATTTAAGTTGTGAATGACTTTTTTCTGTCTCTCTCCTTGTTTGTGTACTGCATTTCTGTCTACTGCCCCCTCTCACACACACTATCTCACAGTCACACACATTCTCTCTCTCACAGATACACACATAGTATACACACTTTCTGTCTCTCTCTCCCTCTTTCTGTCTGGCTGGCTGTGTGTTCGACTCTCACTCTTCAGTCTCTTGTCCTCTCTCGCTCTCTCATTCCCTCTCTATGTTGTTGTTAAAAAAGTATATATTAAAAAAATTGAATGCAATGCAAATTGCTCGGTGCAGCATTTTTATTAGGAATTGTTGGATAAACAGAATCACAACTAGATTTCTAGGCCATGTTTGACTGCTTTCCAGTTTATTACTGGGCGTCTCCGTTTGACAGTGCTGCAGGTGTGGCATTGAAAATCTAATTTTAAATTTGAACTTTAAAAAACAAACTTAAAATGTTAGTTTTAGATCCTTTTTACTCATTTAATCTGATTTATGTTAATGAGAATAGTATTTTGTTGAATGTATGTTGGTCATTCAGTCCTTTTAATTGATAAACATGCAAGAAAGTGATCATTCACTTCAGTCAATAGTTAATAGAGGTTTTAATGCACATCCGGCAGGTTTTTTTTTTCTAATGGGAGGGAAAAAAGCACCAAAATGACTTTCTTTATTAGCAAAATGTCCCCCTATAAGTACAAAATCAGAAAACTGCTTGTTTATGTTAACAATGATAGTATACTGTTATCAGTATGATGGCCTTTGCTAGCACAGGCTGGAAATCTGAGGTGCATCTCCTTCTGATATAGTAATCCTTGCCTTCACCTTCATTTACCCAATCGAGACCCGTGCTGATGGCTTCTCGTTTCAGCCCGGACAGTTGCCTCGATGCTGAGCAACAGGACTGAGACTTATATCATTATCTTCCTGTTCCTATCAGTCTTCTCCGTGCTCATCGTCCTCTCCGCATTGCCTAGCCAGTAAGGTAAACGTTGCAGCGAGATGACCGTTCAAAAGTTTTAGTGGAGAAGAAATTCCACTTATTTCGTGTGTCCTCGGTCGTATTGATGTTTGTAATATTATTTCCGATGATTTAGTGTTTTCCACTCACAACTAATAAAAAGTTCTATTCTTGACTGTTTGATGCACATGACTATATAGTTGAACCCGAGTTGCTTTCTTTTCTTTGAAAACGTTCCCGTGCCATTTGAGATGTCACCATTTAAAGTTTTATCAAGTGAAAAACTGCTGTCAGTTATTTCGTCTAACAACAACTTCTTCCCCGACTCTCGCGCCAGGACGCAGACATGTTCTCTTTGAATTTCACCTTGACTATTGTGATTGGCCGTTGCCTGGTCGCCCCCTTGCTTCGGCTGGTTTGCGAGCACTTATTTGCCAACTAGGAAGGCTCGGCAAAGCGCCTCTGGTCCCTGGAAGGAATACGTAAAGGCAGTGGGCTGCAGTTGAGTCTGGAGAGAGTGTTGTTTTGCTTCTTCTCATTTCAAATGGCTCAAGTTCCTAGGGTGTGGGTCAGGTTCGTTTTGAGATATGCAAGCTGCACCAGCAGTGACATGCTTGTGTACCCTAAGACTTTGGAACGCTCTCCAAGACTCGCTGAGAGCTCCTCAATCTCCTTCCAGTTTCCGGAGAGGTCTGAAGACCTTCCTCTTCCGAAACTGGAAATATATTGTACTCATACCTGTGTGAAGCGCTAAAAAGCAGCAGACCTGCTGAATTTCAGGCGCTATATGAAGACTTGTATACATAGTACACATATATTATTGCTTAATGAAGTGGTGGTGGTGGGGTGGGTGATGGGGGGTGGGGGCGGGAGAATGGGGGGGGGGGGGTAGGGGAGAGGTAAGTTACCTTTCTCACCAAATCTTCCACTATCGTGTTTTACTGTTTTCCAGCAACATAGCAATTGCCGTCTCTGCACTTATTTACATCTCTAGGAGATTTCGTCATGTCACGATAGCATGCCAAGCTGGTTCTCTCTCTCTCTCTCTCTCTCTCTCTCTCTCTCTCTCTCTCTCGTGGAAAGAAATATTCTGGAGAACATTATTTCCCAGATATCGTTAACTTTGCAACTAGTCAAAGCGAAAGTTCTCAGCAAGGGAGAAAACTCCAGCGCCCGAGAACTCGCAAGTGCTGATTACAATGAGTTCAGATTTGCGTCCATTCTTCAGTTGTTTCAAATTATATGACTCATCACTATATCGATGTTGACCAGCGCTGATCTTGAAGCAGTAATCTTAAACGGCACTTAAAATAGCACAGACTGTTGTATTGCAGTGGGACGCAACTCTTAATGCTTCCCATTTCTCTCATTAAAATGACCTCTCACCTGTGGATCCAAAACCACTATGCCGATGTATGATGCTCGTCATACGGGCATTTGAGCGCCGATCTAGATCTTCTTAACAGCCACGAGCCCCTACCCCATTTGAGCGACAGAATGTTAGTTTTCCTAAGGATTTTTGAGCGCGGACATTCGCGACTGTGCCAGTGCTGAAACGCTGCACATAATCCGATTGCGAGGGAATTCAGTTGGAGGGAATAGCATTTGTGGACGTTTCTATGTGGAAATACTGCACTGCAAAACCATGTTTGCGAATGAATTCTCTTGAACTGAATAGCTCGGTGTTCGACGAAATATGCACACGAAATGCTGATGATTGCTGATTTGTACACTCGCAAACTGAGCACGTACATTTGCAATGAATATGATTCACTCACTTGGATCACACTTGTAACGAAATAAATGCATATTCATTTATTTATCCATCCATTTATTCATCCATATTTCATTCATGTGTGACAAGGTGCACTTGTGTGCCACCATGACCAATCAGTTTTGTTCTTTCAGTGTTAGTTTCCGCCCACGTGCTATTGGTTCGCCCCACCCCTTTCCTGTTGCGATGTTCTCGCCTCCTATTTTCTCCGAAAATCCTTTTCCCACCTGGGGCAGTGGTGACGTTTTTTCTCTCTCTGACGTCATCTCTGACGGACGTCATTAGACTGACCATGGGGTTCGGGTTTGCCATCGTGCTTTTGTATAATCGTGCTTTTGGTATAATTGTGTTAGTATCAGATTAAATATTACATACTGAGAAAACCTTTTCCTAATTGTTTCTTTTCAAACATATCGAACCTATTTCCCATTTTCAACCTTTCCCTATGTCCCATTTTCGTTTTCCCCCCCTTCCACTCGGTACCATTACATTTTGGCGCTGCGAGCAGGGTTAGGAAAATTATTTAAAAAGCACGATGGCAGATGGACAGGTCAACCCCAATGTTGCCGCTGAGGAGGGGCAACCAGAGCAACCGGCCGTGGTGCAGGAACAGGGAGAAGTGGCGGAGCGCAGACCCGCAGATTCCGCACCGCCTGCCCAGGATGGAGATGACCAGAGAGCTCAATACAGGGAACGGGACCACCTACACGGGAACTGGATGCCGCTACCCCGTCTTCCACACTTCGATGGGAGCGGCCCAGTTGATGAGTTCGATGGACGAGGTGGAGAGGGTGCTCGACACATACAGAGTGCTTGTTAAGCCCAGAGAGTGGTGGCCTAGACTTGACAGCGACACCGTGGCTTCCAGCGATGGTACGGGAGGTGTGCACCAGTGTCAACTCAGTCCAGGGTGTTGCAAGAGTTGCGGGGAAGGTTCGAGTACCGGCAGAAGCTATGGTTGCTGTCCCAGTCACTGGCGTGGAACGTCCCTACCTAACGAGACTATTAGCAGAACTCTGTGCATTTCCCTTACCCCTGGCCTCATCCTCATCCTCATCCCCACCCTCATTGACTCCCACCGTGAGTCTCGCTGTGTCCGTGTTGTCGGTCTGACAGACAAAGATTGTTGGAGTCCAGGATGGATAGGTTTCAACCTGTGATCAGTTTCTGTGTTAAAAAAGAAAAAGAAAAAAAGGAGACTTCCTCAGCATCTTCCTGAGGTCACATAGTCCACAGTGCACCCTTTTCCGTGGCTGGTGTGCAAACCTTTCAATCATGGAGAATGAAAACTGAGATGATAAAATGAAGCTTTGTTATATTCATTTCCCGAATATACTTTTTACACTTTTACCTGGATGTCTAAAATTTGGAGTGTTTTAAAGGCAGATAATTTAGTATCTACCCTTTTTACTGAAATGCGTATTTCAGGTGATAATATATGCTTTTATTGTGTTGTTTTCATGGTAGAGTATTTTATATGCCAAACAGGTTTTAAAGTGAAGTGTCTCTGAGACGATAGTGGCAACGGGGACGTTGCAGATCAGAACCCCGGGACGAGTGTGACAAGGTGCACTTGTGTGCCACCATGACCAATCAGTTTTGTTCTTTCAGTGTTAGTTTCCGCCCACGTGCTATTGGTTCGCCCCACCCCTTTCCTGTTGCGATGTTCTCGCCCTCCTATTTTCTCCGAAAATCCTTTTCCCACCTGGGGCAGTGGTGACGTTTTTTCTCTCTCTGACGTCATCTCTGACGGACGTCATTAGACTGACCATGGGGTTCGGGTTTGCCATCGTGCTTTTGTATAATCGTGCTTTTGGTATAATTGTGTTAGTATCAGATTAAATATTACATACTGAGAAAACCTTTTCCTAATTGTTTCTTTTCAAACATATCGAACCTATTTCCCATTTTCAACCTTTCCCTATGTCCCATTTTCGTTTTCCCCCCCTTCCACTCGGTACCATTACACATGCATTCACCTTTTCTTTGCTAATTAATCTATTCATCTATCCATCCATTCGTCCGTCCGTCCGCCCCCCCCCCCCCCTCCCTTCCTGCCCACCCGCCCGCCCGTCCGTCAGTCTGTCCGACTGTTTATTAACTCATTCATTCATTCACTCATTCATTCATTCATTCATTCATTCATTCATTCATTCATTCATTCATTCATTCATGCATTCATTCATTCATTCATTCAATCATTCATTTAGTTAGTTAGATTGTTAGTTATGCGTACTTTTAATTATTTATTTGCAATGTTTTATAACGTCTGTATATTTTTAATCCATATTTTATTATGAATTATCAAGAAATAAAGTAATTCAGCGTTTAAAGGGCGTTAATAGAGTAGCTCTTTCGGTCACCTACGAGTTAGATATACGGGTTAGCATTCTGTCGCTCAAACGGGTTTTGCCGGTGCTCACATAACCACTTTCTTGTCGCTCTTTTGGCCTATCAAAGCGCTGAGATGTCCAACACCGTCATGCTCTGGCAGTGTAGTGAGAGCGATAGACTAAAGTGTAGTGAGAGCGATAGACTAGAGTGTAGTGACAGCGAGAGACTACAGTATAGTGAGAGCGAGAGACTAGAGCGTAATGAGAGCGAGAGACTACAGTGTAGTGAGAGCGAGAGACTATAGTGTAGTGAGAGCGAGAGACTACAGTGTAATGAGAGCAAGTGACTACAGCGTAGTGAGTGCGAGAGACTAGAGTGTAGTGAGAGCGAGAGACTAGAGTGTAGTGAGAGCGAGAGACTAGAGTGTAGTGAGAGCGAGAGACTAGAGTGTAGTGAGAGCGAGAGACTACATCGTAGTGACAGCGAGAGACTACAGTGTAGTGAGAGCGAGAGACTACAGTGTAGTGAAAGCGAGAGACTAGATTGTAGTGAGAGTGAGAGGCTACAGTGTAGTGAGAGCGATAGACTACAGCGTAGTGAGAGCGAGAGACTAGAGTGTAGTGAGAGCGAGAGACTACAGTGTAGTGAGAGCGAGAGACTAGAGTGTAGTGAGAGCGAGAGACTACAGTGTAATGAGAGCGAGTGACTACAGCGTAGTGAGAGCGAGAGACTAGAGTGTAGTGAGAGCGAGAGACTACAGTGTAGTGAGAGCGAGAGTCTAGAGTGTAGTGAGAGCGAGAGACTAGAGTGTAGTGAGAGCGAGAGACTAGAGTGTAATGAGAGCGAGTGACTACAGCGTAGTGAGAGCGAGAGACTACAGTGTAGTGAACGCGAGATACTAGATTGCAGTGAGAGCGAGAGGCTACAGTGTAGTGAGAGCGAGAGACTCCATTGTAGTGAGAGCGAGAGACTACAGTGTAATGAGAGCGAGTGACTACAGCGTAGTGAGAGCGAGAGACTAGAGTGTAGTGCGAGCGAGAGACTACAGTGTAGTGAGAGCGGGAGACTAGAGTGTAGTGAGAGCGAGAGACTACAGTGTAATGTGAGCGAGAGACGAGCGTTGTAAGAGCGAGATACTTCAGGGTATTGAGAGCGAGAGACTACAGTGTAGTGAGAACGATAGCCTAGAGTGTAATGACAGCGATAGACTACAATTTAGTGAGAGCGAGAGGCTACAGTGTAGTGAGAGCGAGAGACTACAGTGTAGTGAGAGCGAGAGACTACATTGTAGTGAAAGCGAGAGACTAGAGCGTAGTGAGAGCGAGAGACTACAGTGTAATGTGAGCGAGAGACGAGCGTTGTAAGAGCGAGCTACTTCAGGGTATTGAGAGCGAGAGACTACAGTGTAGTGAGAACGATAGCCTAGAGTGTAATGACAGCGATAGACTACAATTTAGTGAGAGCGAGAGGCTACAGTGTAGTGAGAGCGATATACTACAGTGTAGTGAAAGCAATAGACTAAAGTGTAGTGAGAGCGAGAGACTACAGTGTAGTGAGAGCGAGAAACTAGAGCGTAGTGACAGCGACAGACTAGAGCGTAGTGGCAGCGCCAAACTACAGTGTAGTGAGAGCTATATACTATAGTGTAGTGAGAGCGAGAGACTACAGTGTAGTGAGAGCGATAGACTACAGTGTAGTGAGAGCGAGAGACTATAGTGTAGTGAGAGCTATAGATTACAGTGTAGTGAGAGCGAGAGACTACAGTGTAGTGAAAGTGATAGACTAGAGTGTAGTGAGAGCGAGAGACTATAGCGTAGTGAGAGCGAGAGACTAGAGTGTAGTGAGAGCGATAGACTACAGTGTAGTGAAAGCAATAGACTACAGTGTAGTGAGAGCGAGAGGCTACAGTGTAGTGAGAGCGAGAGACTAGAGCGTAGTGACAGCGACAAACTACAATGTAGTGACAGCGACAAACTACAGTGTAGTGAGAGCGATAGACTAGAGTGTAGTGACAGCGACAAATTACAGTGTAGTGAGAGCGAGAGACTAGAGTGTAGTGAGAGCGAAATACTACAGTGTAGTAAGAGCGAGAGACTACAGTGTAGTGAGAGCGAAAGACTACAGCGTAGTAAGAGCGAGAGACTACAGTGTAGTGAGAGCGATAGACTTCAGCGTAGTGAGAGCGATAGACTAGAGTGTAGTGAGAGCGAGATACTATAGCGTAGTGAGAGCGAGATACTACAGTGTAGTGAAAGCGAGAGACTACAATATAGTGAGAGCGAGAGACTACAGTGTAGTGAGAGCGAGAGACTATAGCGTAGTGAGAGCGAAAGACTACAGTGTCGTGAGAGCGAGAGACTGCAGTGTAGTGATAGCGAGAGACTACAGTGTAGTGAGAGGTACAGACTATAGTGTAATGAGAGCGAGAGACTACAGTGTAGTGACAGCGACAGACTACAGTGTAGTGAGAGCGAGAGACTACAGTGTAGTGACAGCGACAGACTACAGTGTAGTGACAGCGACAGACTACAGTGTAGTGAGAGCGAGAGACTACATTGTAATGAGAGCGAGAGACTACAGTGTAGTGACAGCGACAGACTACAGTGTAGTGAGAGCGAGAGACTACAGTGTAGTGAGAGCGAGAGACTACAGTGTAGTGACAGCGACAGACTACAGTGTAGTGAGAGCGAAAGACTACAGTGTAGTGAGAGCGAGAGACTACAGTGTAGTGACAGCGACAGACTACAGTGTAGTGAGAGCGAAAGACTACAGTGTAGTAAGAGCGAGAGACTACAGTGTAGTGAGAGCGAGAGACTACATTGTAGTGAGAGCGGGAGACTACAGTGTAGTGAGAGCGATAGACTAGAGTGTAGTGAAAGCAATAGGCTACAGTGTAGTGAGAGCGATAGACTACAGTGTAGTGAAAGCAATAGGCTACAGTGTAGTGAGAGCGAGAGACTACAGTGTAGTGAGAGCGAGAGACTAGAGCCTAGTGACAGCGACAAACTGCAGTGTATTTGGAAGTGGAAAAGACATCTCCAACATCCTAAAATGAGTCACAATGTACAGTGACACATTTGTAAGCACTCTCTCTCTCTCTCTCTCTCTCTCTCTTTTTCTTTCTATCTCGCTCTCTCCCTTCTCTCTCTCTCTCTCTCCCTTCTCTCTCTCTCTGTTTCCCTCTCCCCCCCCCCTCTTCTCTCTCTCTTTCTTTCCCTCCCTCCCCCCCCACCTCTCTCTCTCTCTCTCTCTCTCTCTCTCTCTATCTCTATCTCTCGCCACAGATCCCAACGTTCGACACGCCGCGAGGCCGAGAGGGATATAGTGCCTTATCCCCCCGCATCTCCCACCCCACCCTCTCCACCTACTCCACGCAGCCCCATCCGGGGTAGAGGCTCCACCCGACCCCGGGCCGAGTGTCTGGACCCCTCAGCTCTGGGTCCCAAAATGTCGACGCTGCTGTCTCGTCTGAACAAAGAGGAAGCCAAACAGCTGATCCGGTCCCTGCTGGAACTGAGAAAGTCCCTCCAGACCTAAACACGCGTTACATGGGGGACTCAGGAGTGAGTGGAGACTTGGGTGGATGGATGGATGGACGAACGGATGGGCGGAGGGATGGATGGATAAGCGGGTATATTGGTGGATGGAAGGATGGATGTATGAGTGAATGGAAGGATGGACGGGTAGATTAGTGGATGGAATAATGGATGGATGGATGGACAAGTGGATATATTAATGGATGGATGGATAGATGGATGATGGGTGGAAGAATGGATGGATGCACGGGTGATAAATGGGTGCATGAATGGATAGATTAATGCATGTGTGGATGAACTGGAGATGGATGGAAGAAATGATGAATGAACGGATTACTGGATGGATAATGCACAAATAAATGTATGGATGGATGCATGATGAATAGATGGACGGATGGATTGGGGGATGGGTAGAAAGAATTCAGACATTGAGAGAAAAAAATAGATGGATAGTCAGTTGGTTGAATGGACAGATGGATGGATGGATAAATGATGAATGGATAATGGATGGATACATGGATATGTTGGTGGATGAATAAATAGTCAGCAGTATGAATGCCCCTTTAATTGATGGACGGATATCTGACTGGAAGAATGGATGGACGGATCGATGGATGAATAGAGCACGAATGGATGGATCGGTGAATGGATAATGGACGAAAGAATAGATGGATGGATGGATGCATGGATGAGAGGGTGATTAATATATAGGTGAGTGATGCCTGCATGGACTGATGGGTGGATGGATGGATGGGATCTTCCTTTAGTGGATGGGTGAAAGTTGTATGAATTAAGTCAATTTGCATGCATGGGTCGATGGTTGCATAGTTGGGCATTCCAAAAGATGGTTCAGTAGTAAACGTATGAAGTGCAGATGGGATACTATCAAGTCGTTCATTTTAACTTCGCTCTACTTACTTCAATAAAGCATGTCATGGTGTTCATGAAACGCGAACGAAAAAAATGAGAAAGAAAGTAACCAAATGGACGAACAGAAGACCGAACGAACAGTGAATGAATGAAGAACGGACGGGCACAATATATTATAAATGGACTATCAGACCAGCACAATAGGTAGATGCTGGCAAAGCAGTGTGTGAATTGATATGTCCTGTACACTGTAAGTGTACTTTTGGGTATATTCATGTTTTCTTCGTCAGTATTTACACATTTGGTTAACCTAGATTGGAAGCATGCCTGTCTATGACATATCATTGTTTGAATTTCTTTTAAAAGCTCGTTATTTTGTCCGAAGTAAGTCGTAGCGTTCAGTGAGGCAATAAGGTCTGTGGCCACGTTTGCCAGCGAAATTGCATATTGGCCATATTTTGTTGACACAAGTGATGTTCCACTCTTGTAACTTTACAGCAAACAGGACAATATGCCTCCGGGCATGAATTCGACGCAAGCGCATCGAGGTCCACGGAACAATTTGTAACAATGATATTTCACTGCTTTTATTTACCCATAGTATTTGTCACACTAAAATATCATTTGTTGCTTTAGGTATTCTGTTTAGGAAAACATTCAAACATTTCTATACATGTGCATGTTAGTAATATATTTTTGGGGGTTTTCTTTCAAGCAATAAAATGAACACAGTAGTGTAATCGAGTTCGCGTGAATGTTTAAAGACGAACTTGTTTCTGTTTTTATCTTTGCAGTCGCGCCGTTTCACTTGGTACATTATCTTGTCCTGATTTGTTGTTTGGTAGGCCTACATATCTCCAGAATTTAGGGAAATGACGCTTCTGTTGTCCACAACATTATGAATTACATCTGTTCCGTCTAGAACCAGTAGTGTTTGAGAGAAGGGGAAAACTATGCGTCGTGCGCACACACGCGCGCAACACACACACACACACGCACACAATATATACGTGCGCGCACACACACACACACGCGCGCGCGCGCGCACACAATATATACGTGCGCACATACACGCGCAACACACACACACACGCACACAATATATACGTGCGCGCACGCACGCACACACACACACACACACACACACACACACGCACGCACGCACACACACACACACACACCGCGCTCATGCGCACACACACTACACATTACACACACACTTTACACACACATACACACACACACACTACACACAAACACACTAGACACTCCAAAATTGACGTTAATGCGTGAATTTCAAGACTCAAATTTAAATGCATTATCATGGCGAAGTCGTGCTGACTAGAGTTACTTCCCCTGTCCTACAAAAGCCGTGCGCTTGCACATGTCTGGTTTTCAAGGGAAACTAAGTGACGTTCTGAACAAGACAGGATGTTTCAATGGAAGCGCGAGCAATAGCCAAACGAGAGCAGTCGCTTAGATCAAAGGATTGCAAGACAAATGCAGGCCGACCAAGACCACGAGAGAGTAGGCCATTTGACGGCTGCGTATTTATTTATGTTTTCCTTTCAAAGCAGTTCGATCGACTCTCGTCGTCGTCGACTATGTTGTTGTTGTTTGTTGCTGGTATGGAGCGCTGGTGATGGTCTTGTAGTGTGTAATTGGCTTCGTAAACCCGGCACAGATAAGACAACTTGATCTGAGCTCCTCCAGAACTCATGACTACAAAATGAACATCATGTGAAAATGGCATGCATGTTTGATGAAAAAATTGCACTGAAAGAGAATAGAGCAGCAAGTGGAGAGAGAGAGAGAGAGAGAGAGAGAGAGAGAGAGAGAGAGAGAGAGAGAACGAACGAACGAACGAACGAACGAAATGATTTTAATGTATAGGCCACCGGCCTATTACATTGGAGCGAAACGCGACGAAAACACGATCATGAAAATTAAAAAAAGAAAAAGGGAAAAGAAAAAAGGAAAGAGAGAAAAAAATTCACTATAAAAAGTTCTTTAAAAACTGGCAACCAGTTTCGGCACATGCAACGAGCACGCGTGAAAACGATGAATTTCTCGAAATGTTCATTTTCTGCGTGCAACGCGTGGAGGTTGCTGGCGCGTCGGCGACGTCCTGCTCGTTGTGGGCTTGTTTACGCTGGCGGCATCCCTGTCGCGTTGACGAACAGCTGATCGAGGAGGAAGTACAGGTCGAGTATCTCCGGGTGCACTTGTACGTGTCGACAGGAAGGTCCACTTGTCTGATGCCTCGGGATCGTGCAGGCAATCTGTAGAGGTAGATGGAAAAGATGGAGAAGATGGAGCCTCGTCTGTCACTTTGCCCGGATCACAAGCCTCTGCAATGCTGGTTCCGAATGCGCTCACTTGTTCCTGCATGGTACGGGACATGCTCCGAGCCATCTCGCTCATCAGCTTCTGCAGGTCCTCCAACGTTGCCTCTTTCCTAGCGGATGGAACCGTGCTAACGGGAGGGTCATCGGGAAGGTGTGGTGCCTCTCCTGCAGGGGAATCCTTGGAGGCCGAGGTTGCTGCTTCTTCCATGTCATCACAGCTGGAGGGGTCAGAGGTCACGGGTGGTAGGGTGACGTAATCGGGCGGCACTTGGGAGCGAGTACTTCGTGCATCAGCGTGAGCACAAACAGTTTCTTTCACGACATCATTTCCGACAGAATTTGTTCGCGAAATATACTCGAAATGTCTCTGCTCACCCCTCTGTCGATGTTCTTCTGCCCGTTGTTGGTCCCGTCGTCTCTGTGCTGGAGTCTTCCTGCGCCAAAAGCCACGCTTGTTGCTCGTGAGCAATGGCTGACCGTCGCGCTGTCTGAATCTTAACACGACGACGACACTGCCACCTTCACCGTCCA
>JAWQFJ010010777.1:17500-25000 GCA_034096865.1 Theodoxus fluviatilis
ATCGTCATGCAATCGAGCTTACTAAGCGTGTGTACGCATGCCGACTGCGGACAAAGCTCATTGCGAGCGCTGTTCTCCGTTCCCTGGTCAGCGAAGTCGGGTTTCCCAGGAATATGATATGCAATCCAAAGCAATCAAAAGTGTTTCCGGTCTTTTTCAAAGCGACCGCTGTTGTTATTACAAGCAACGTTCAGACAATCTGTTCATGTAATAAATCCGTTTCCTAAACCAGACACAGCTTTTTCGTCCCTGTTTCGATAGCGCTTCCTGTATGATTACTGCGATCACTTTAAAATGACACCGGAAACCTCATCTGGATTGCTTCGGATTGCTTTGGATTGCATGTCTGTAGTCTTCAAAACCCGCCTCAGGTCACAAGCACAACTTGCAGGCTTCATTGTCATTCCAAACAGGAGCTCTTCCTTTAAGAACATCGACTCGGCCTCCGCTTGTTATGCATGTGTTCGCCCTGCCTGTTTAGCGTGGTGTTCCCTCTGCACCGTGTGTGAAGGCTTCAAAATCCCTTCTTGGCTGTCATGAACAGGATGTTACCGACGCTCTCAGGACTACGAGGCGCACAAAGAAAAGGGAAGAATGCAATGGTCGTTTTGCTGTAAGTCTTTCGCTAGGAAACTTAAAGCGTTCTCGAACCGTGGTGGTTACTGTCAGGGAGTGGTCTTTGATTTGTCGCAGTATCCATGTTATTTGATGAAGTATGTCTGATTTCTCTGCCCTTCTTCACACGACCTGTTTGAAATAAGCTATGACTGAACTGACTTGCGGTTTGTATACCATGAAACACGAGTGTTCATTGGATGTTAGATATCATTAAACATCAAGCATAATCTACTTTCGCAAGTGATTCAGAATGTTGTATATCACCACTGTAGAATAAATGCAGCATTCATTATTTTATTTGTGTTATCTAGATCATAAAGATATTGCAATTGCATTATGCTTATGAACTGGTCGGGTAAAGTTTCTCGTGAGACCTGCTCTTTCCCAAAGATTAGAGTGAGAGGGAATAATTGTATCCTGAACAAAACAAGGCAGAAATCCGTGCGGAACTGCTAACCCATTCTAGTAAACTAGAGATTTCGCCTACCGGCAAAAGTATCTCTAGCACAGTTCACATCACGTGATGGAAGGTTTTTAGCCAATTTATTCATACGGAGGTCACACGAGAGGCTTGTGGGATAGCCGATGTGCTCCCTGACATACGCCGTTAAAGTAGTTCTAAGACTATTTCGCCCAAAACTCTTAACTTACTCTTGTTGAGACAACAAACAAGCGTTTATTCGATACAATAAAATGTTTGTGTTGAAATGGAAACAAGTTTTTACATCTGAATGATTTATGTAAAAAGTGGAGAGAAAAATAGTATCAGAACGAACTATTTTTGGCGCAAGGCTGTAATGTCAAGGGTCAAGCCTATTACGCATTCATTGCGAACTGTGCCAGAGTCAATACTACTGACTCGGGTTTACAGAATGCTGCTAACCCGCTGCAGCTATGACGTTAGACACACAAACTACAAAGTGTCTTCAAAGCAACTTGCTTAGAAACAATTTCGCCATCACGACTGTGACTGATCCTACTCGGGGATGCAGCTACCGAATGGATGAGGTCAGCCGTACCTGACACTATTTGTAGAGTGCGTGGAGGCTCCAGTAGGTCTCCGTGCAGAAAAGTGTTGACTTAGGGCTTTGAGTTCCCTTGTCCTCCTCCCCACAGTTCTCTGCCCCGAGGACTCCACGTCTGGATATCAGCGCGTTTGCAGTGGGAGCCACGTGACCTTGACTGCACTCAAGATTTCAATGGGAACCGCGGCTTTTTCCACAACATGGAGATGAGTGCATTTGTATTTGCACAGCCAACGTCTGTGCCACGGGGACTTCAGACTACAGGGATTCAGCAGTGAATGGTAACCGCAGGGTGCAACGTTCTCACAAAGACGGCTTTACATCATGAATATCAAGGGAACTTGGGGGAAGCTTCGCCAGACCAATGGTATTCCGACCGTCGATTAAAAAGGTACTTTGTAAAGAGCAGCCAAGCAAATATGTGACATCGAACAAATGGACCAGAGACAGGAATAACATTTTTTGGTCGTCCAAGTTTACTCCACGCTCATGTCACGTCTACGCATTTTTAACAGACGATATGCGCCAAGGAAAATGAAGCATCTTTAAGCATTCTGCAGCATCTTTGAGTTTGACACAATCATCAGGGAGAGCAGGGCGATACATCAACTACGAGAGTGCCCTCACCCTCAGTCAAAACGCCACCATTGCAATGCTTCTGAGAGGAATCCTCAGAGGAAAGCAGCGCCCAGCTACAGGTCCAGCCAAGCAGGTGGCCACTGTGGAGAGGGACAGCTACAGACGAGGCTCTTTTTTTTGAGTGAGTTCACGTGCACTTTTCCCCTTTTTTTCCAGTTCATATTCTTTACTTAAGAATACAAAAGCTTACATAACATGCATATTAACATAATGGTGGTAGGAGAGGGGGGGGGAGGGGCTGCATCAAAGGGAGGGATACAAGGGGAAGGAGGGGAATACAAGGGAAGGGAGAGAGGGGAAGTCAGACTAGGCTCTACTTGCAACATTTCATAGTATGCAAAGTCTTCTTACTTAATGCAAATCCTTCTTAAACAAAACTGAAAATATCCCACTCTTACGTGATGTTAGTTGTTGTTGGCATCCGTCAGTCTCGTGAGACTATGGAGTGTGCGCCAGGTTTGGTCAGTCCGGGGTTGAGCGGCAGCGTACTCTGTGGCTGTAGAGCCCGATCCTTGAGCCGCATGCTCTGTTGCACTTGTCGCAAATGAAGTCTTGGCGTGGCTCTGTAGATGCCGACGCTATCCTCAGTCGTCTGCGTTCTCTCCTCTCCTCCCACTGCTCCCGTCTGTTAAACCGTGATGTTAAACCTTGTGCTTACAATAGGGATTTGTACGAAAACAATTCCTGCATTTTTTACGCTTAGATAACGCTACTTTATATTTATATAAAATTAATACCCTAGAATGGGATTTCTAGTTTAGCATGAAATGAACTCTTCCACACCAAGCACTACTGAATGATGGGTTCAAATGTTATGATTTTGTAACTGTAAGGTTTGTCATTCTAAGAGTATGTAGTTATACTTATTTGAGGGATGTATGCGTATTGGAAATAGTGTTAAATATTATCAAATGTACAAGGTAGAGGTCATGCTGTTTAACCATGTGTATGATGCTTTTCAGATTCTGTGGAAGGCTTTCAGTCGAAATATTGATTTAAAATAAAAGACGAAGAGAATGTTCGACTTCCTCTCGGGTTTTTTCCTATAATATATATTTTTTCTTTCAGTAAAGTGTATTCATCGATCTCTCTTCACTGTGTACTTAGTTTCACTTAAGAATATCATGCCTGACCTTGGTGCTGTCGTTGTCATCTTCCTCCTCCTCGTCGTCGTCATCATTATCGTTGGCGTCTTTTCGTTTTTCATACGATGACGACGTGTGGTATTGTCCGTCATCGCAGCTTACAGACTCCCTCATCGGGATCAAGCTGTGTTCACGTGGACGATCGTGTAAAGCAAACCTCTACTTACAAATGTAAACATCGTCTGGCGTTTTGTAAGGTCATTAGTCTCCACTGTCCGGGACAGACGGATAACATTAATCTTGTCTGCGTCGAGAAGGGCAGGACTCAATGCAAACATAGATGGAAAACCGATGCAGGGATGAAAGCAATGACTGAAGCACGATTTAGGGTCCAACAGCCTCTGAACATGTCAAAAAGCGTTTCCCTTCCTGGCTACCGATCCTTGCATAGGCTCGGACGTTAAGATCTCACGACAGACTCTTACCAGCAATCATGGAGTGTCAACACGCGACGTATTAACAAAGGAACGACGGTTGGAAGACCTGTCTCACCAGGGCCACAGCCACGGCGATCTGGCGGTGGCTGTTGTTGCTGGGAGGCCTGGCCACGACACACGATGTCAGCTGCTGTGTTTTGATCAAAGTGCTTCCTTCGTGACCTGAACTCTCGTGCTTCAAGTCAAGGTAGAGAGATTCAATATGGGTTTTTGTTTCCTCGCCCTCTGTATACACTTTGTGCACATTCTTCGCTGATAAAGTTGTTTTACAAATCAAAACGAGTAAATATGTTGTGAGTTTGGTTGTGTGCGACATTAAGTTCGTAATAACACGGATAATAACATTAACACTGGTTCAGTTCAGTTCAGTTCAGTCTCTTAACCCTGAGATGGGTTGTTGAGGCACCACTGATGACTTTCGGACAATCTTCCTCCATCGATCTCTATCCTCTGTGGCTCGCTGTGAGTCAGCAAAGGCCAAGCCTGTCCACTCTTTGATGTTGTCTTCCCACCTCTTTCTCTGCCTTCCTCTCCTTCTCCCACCTGGTACGGTACCTTGCAGGATGGTCTTGGCCAGCCCACTGCCTCTTGACACGTGACCGTACCACTTCAGCTTTCTGCATTTCACGATTGAGAGCAGGTCTTCGTACTGTCCAAATGCTCTCCTGATCCTGTTGCTGACTTCCTCATTCGTGACATGGTCTTTATATGAGATGTTCAGAATCTTGCTGTAGCATCTCATTTCCAGGGTTTGTATCCGTCTCTGTAGTTCAGATGTGAGTGTCCAGGACATGCACGCATACAACAATACGGAGATGGCCATCGTGCGCATGAGCCTGATCTTCGACGCGAGAGTGATATTTCTGTCACGCCATATTGGCTTCAACTTTGCCTATGCTGCTGTTGTTTGTGCTATCCTGGACAGTATCTCTGGTTTGGACCCTTCATCAGTCACAATAGATACCAGGTATTTGAAGTTGTTCACAGCTTCCGGTTTTTGGCCCTTCTCTTTGATTTCCATTTTGAAGCCCCGAGGGTACACTGGTACGTACGTATAAACAAAAAACACACACGCTTGCGCGCGCACACACACACACACACACACACACACACACACACACACGCATGGCATGCAAGCGCAAAGGACACACTCACTAAAGCACAATGATGCCCATCCTTACACATACACTCACACACAGAACATGTAGCTTGCAAAGTACACTGGCCTGCGGACAATCTTCAGCGGAGCACCAATTTCATTTCGAGAACTGGACTCAATGTATGAAGGAGTTCGAAAAGCAGACACACGCGCGCGCACGCAAGCACGCACACACGCGCGTGCACACACACACACACACACACACACACACACACACACACACAAGCACGTACAAGTGCGCATACATGAGCACACAAACACAAAAGCACATGCGCCCAGTGCTTGTGGATGCATAACACGTATATACACACCCGTGAGAGGCGTTAAGGCGTGCTGGATCATTCTAACAGTCATATCATTATGTGTACCAGATAAAGTTTATATCCGCACTTGAATGAACGTATGTGTGCAAGCTTTTTTAAAGGTTTCCTATGACACTAACAGAGCATTTAATTTTCCTCAAACGCTCAGTACGCTATTATCCTTATCCATGTCGTGCATTTCCTTTCAAAATTCAAGGTTAAGACTTTTCTTCACCATCTTTGATCGTATCATCTTACGAAATCTCGCTACACAATGAGGCTACAGAATATGGAATCGTTGGGTTACAGACTCATCCCATTTCTTCATGGCCGTTGGCGCATTTTCAGATCAAGTCCCTCTTTATCATCTCGAGTAAGTCAACTCAAGGACTCGGAGTGTCAACTCCTCCCTGCCTGTCCCAATTCACTCTCAAAAGCCACTCGCTATCAGGGAAGAAAAGGATTACGTGAAGAATAGACAGAGATGTATACGTGTATCGTGTGTGTGTGTGTGTGTGTGTGTGTGTGTGTGTGTGTGTGTGTGTGAGTGCATGCATATGTGTGTGCATACGTACGTGTGTGTGTGTGTATGCGTGTGCGTGTGTGCGTGAGTGCGTGCGTACGTCCGTGTGGGTGTGTGTGTATGTATGCGTGGGTACGTGTGTGTGTGTGTGTGTGTGAGCATGCGTGCGTGTGTGTGCGTGCATGCGTGCGTGCGCGCGTGCGTGTGTTTGTGTGAGCGTGCGTACGTGCGTACGTGCGTGCGTGCGTACATGCGTGTCTGTGTGTGTGTGTGTGGAGGGTGTGTGCGTGTGTGTGTGTGAATGTATGTGTACAAGCGCCTCTACGGTTATACATGCAGAGGAGGAGGAAGAGGAGTATCTGTCTGAGTATGTGTGTGTGTGTATGTGTGTGTGTATGCGCGCACGCGCGCGCGTTTCTGCGTGTATGTACATGTCTCTTTGTGTCTGCATAACTGTATGTCTGTCATAATTAGTGCGTATCTCTTAGTCTGTGTTCCTGTGTCTGTTGGCTTGAATGTTTCGTGTGTCTCTCTCTCTCTCTCTCTCTCTCTCTCTCTCTCTCTCTCTCTCTCTCTCTCTCTCTCCCCGTCTCTCTGCACTCTGATTTTCTGGGTGGGTAAGTGTTTGTTAGAGAGACCTGAGGTTATCCGGGTTTTACCAGGGTTGCATTTACTCAGTACCAGACGTGATCTGAACAATAAACCATGTGTGTATTCAGCAGTCCTGTTGATATAACTTTCTCCTCACAAGCCAGGGACAGCTCTCTCGGGGCAAGCCAACTTCACGCCTAATCCTAGCACTCAGCCACCTCCAGTATTATGTGTCACAGCTTTTGTGGGAGGAAAACAAGTTTAGAGGTTATTTGAAATGGTCGCCATGTTCGCGTCTCGTAGGCCTTGACCTACCATGTTCTGGCCCTAATGTGGCGTGCACACCATTCTGTAAACCCGAGTCAGTAGTATTGACTCTGGCACAGTTCGCAATGAATGCGTAATAGGCTTGACCCTTGGCATTACAGCCTTGCTCCAAAAATAGTTCGTTCTGATACTATTTTTCTCTCCACTTTTTACAGAAAGCATTCAGATGTAAAAACTTGTTTTCATTTCAACACAAACATTTTATTGTATCGAATAAACGCTTGTTTGTTGTCTCAACAAGAGTAAGTTAAGAGTTTTGTGCGAAATAGTCTTAGAACTACTTTAACGGCGTATGTCAGGGAGCACATCGGCTATCCCACAAGCCTCTCGTGTGACCTCCGCTTGCATAAATTGGCTGAAAACCTTCCATCACGTGATGTGAACTGTGCTAGAGATACTTTTGCCGGTAGGCGAAATCTCTAGTTTACTAGAATGGCGTGCACACAACGAGACAGAAAGAGCGCGCTTCGCCTGTCTATTGAATGCTGAGGAAAGATTACGGGATATTTTAGCCGACCAAATGTTGAATCGAGCTAAGAAGAATGTGACAAGATAGACACTGCAATCAATATATAACTCTCATCGGTTTTGAATAGTAAAAATTGTCGAGTTAGAGTCGTTACTGTACATGTACAGAAATTTGAGTATAAAGATTAGGCCTACGAGCATGTGCCGTTTTGTATACACGCCTTGTGATTCTCATATTGTGCGTAGACCTCTTCTCATGTGCAGAC
>JAWQFJ010010777.1:30000-35000 GCA_034096865.1 Theodoxus fluviatilis
GGTTACTGCGCATGAGCATGGAATTTTCAAACTAGTCTGATCCTCATCCTAACCAGAATATCACTGCTGCCCCGTACATAATACCAAACCGAAACTGCCTCTAGAGGAAAGCCAAAACAGGGTATCAATAAACTGGCGTCAAAGCAGCTGCCACTTTGCTAAAGAAGAAAGAGAGAGAGAGAGAGAGAGAGAGAGAGAGAGAGAGAGAGAGAGAGAGAGAGAGAGGGAGAGAGAGAGAGGGGGAGGGAGAGAGAGAGAGAGAGACAGAGACAGAGAGAGAGAAAGAGAGAGAGAGAGAGAGAGAGAGAGAGAGAGAGAGACCGAGACAGAGAGAGACAGAGACAGAGAGAGTGAGAGAGAGAGAGTGTGTGTGTGTGTATGAGAGAGAGAGAGAGAGAGAGAGAGAGAGAGAGAGAGAGAGAGAGAGAGAGAGACAGAGAGAGAGAGAGAGGGATAGAGAGAGAGAGACAGAGAGAGAGAGGGAGGGAGAGAGAGAGACAGAGAGAGACAGAGAGAGAGAGAGAGAGAGAGAGAGAGAGAGAGAGAGAAAGAGCTGTTGTGGAGGAACGCATGTGGATTTATGGCAGCATGTGCTCGGTGCATGTCGCCCTGACACACGTCCCGTAACTCCAAGAGCTCTGTTGCGTCTTTAAGCATTGCACCCTCACGTGTGACCTGTTTGTTGAGTTTATTTCATCTCGAGAGCAGTCTGTCCATAGAATCCAGTTTCTGTATGCGGAACAGCTTTCGAAAGTCGGACATGAGTATGGAATAATAGAAATAATCTGTACAAGGTATGAGAAACATTCAGTGTATTTATTACTTTGTACGATACATATATCGTTACAGTTATTAATAAACTTTGATTATGATAGATATGTGAATTAGTAACGCTGTTAAGATGCAATGGAGACTGACAAATATCTTTAGTGTAGGGAATCGTCAGATTTCGTTCAAATTAGATTGAGTGTGTTCTGTACAATAACAGATTGCTTCAAAGAAAGCCAGACAATTCCTAGCTAGACAAGACACTTAATGTGAGAGCCCGAATTCAGGCACACGCGCAGCTACTTCTTAATTATTACCTGCAAACATCCTCTTATCAACATTCTGCTCACATGCCCTACGTTTTCTTCCACATTCTTACAAGAGAAAAGGACCAGAGATTAGTGAGACGTATGGATAGAGAAAGTGTTACGGCCACATGGCCATTGTAGACTGTGGAGGCCATTAAACTCTCATCTGACATTGTAGACTGTGGAGGCCATTAAACACTCATCTGACTTGTGCTGACTGGAGAAGGAGCGAGTCGAGACTCCATTTCCCTGATCATTCGCCTTTTACGAATCAATGTGAAAGTCGGAGTAGATGTATGTGCAGTCATATCCCCAAACCATTAGGGGCTGGCTCTTACAGGAATAGACAACAACGTCCTGCACGGCACTGTCGTGTCCGTGTAGGTAAAGTACAGTTTAGTCGCACAAGCAAGCTATGGATTGCTTACGAGCCGACGTCTCCTTTGATGGCATTCTTTGTGGGAGAGTGCTTCTGGCCGAGCTACTGGAGCAGGTACAAAAAGTGCCACAGCCAGAACTCTATGGCTCTGCGGGTTTGGGCTGAAGAGGGGGTGTTTAGCGACTTGTGTCCTTTGTTGAAACCCTGAGGTAATGTTCTACTTTCTCCAGGTGCTCACAGGAAGGTGTTATTCCGATCTTACACCTGTTTACAATGTTCTCTCAAGACGTGAAATGCAGGTCAATCGGAAATTGAATGCAAAATTGGCATAGTCAAAACAAACAAAAATGCCCATGACTACAAACTGATATATATTTACTTTTGCGTATAGAAGAAAGCTTCAGGGCATTTCCTGGTAAGTATGGTGTTTATGCTCCATTTAACTTTTGCGCTACTGTTGTATATAATAACATCTGACTGGTCTCTGGCCCAGAGAATCAGGGATCAAGCAGCTTGAACATCTAGGAGGCGGCCTAGCAGCCGTGTAACCTGCCTCACTTCTCTGTCACACTATCATAGACTTTACGTACGCTGTAGATTATTCTCGTGAATGTTTTTTCGATCCTACGTTTACACGTGCGACTGAAAATCAATGTATTTTCTTTCTAAAATGTTCTATTTGGAGCAAGGAGCTAGATAATCGAAAAGTGCAGACGACGAAAGTCGTACAAAAGTGAACACAGAAACAGCTGTTCCAAGCGTGTTTCCCATCTATCATTAAGTACGTTTCAGTTTCAGTTGTGGAAATCTTGTACATGTACTCGAAACTCAATTAAATTTAATGTAGTATCAAGACAAGGCGCATCACCTTGCCCAGAAAAGTTTCATTTTTCAGTGACAAGTTAATATCGTGGCGTCTTCAACAGGGACCTACAGCTGCGAACAGTTCAAAGGTCACTGCACGTTGAAGACCCGGCACGCAGCCCGGTACACACCATAGCCACACCTGGCCTTCCCGCACGTGGATAAGACTGTGCAATTGTAGACCGATCTAACTGTGTGACCTGACTTTGCGTCGAGCACGATGCAGTGTTTTAAATTCTGAAAAGTGTGTGCCCTGTAAAATCATACGGAAAACGTCAGACTATCATGAGGGCCTCATCTCCGACCTGCTAAAGTACCATAGTGGGGTCGTGCTGACGGTGATCAATAGAAAACACTTACCAGTTACTCGGCAGCACGTCGTGGTGATAAATCAAGGGGTTGAGAGTCTTGTGTTGGCAAATAAGTGTTATAGGCCCCGTACAGTTGACCGAGGAGATTGTGTGGACTTCAGTCAGCATTCACAAAACACCTTTTTAAAAACAAAGTGTCTTGGTGGTACATGTCTTGTAATGTAAATGCTACAGGCAGATGCAGAGACTTTTTAAATTTTGTTTCGCTCACTTAACTATAAAGTGCGTGAAGATCAACCTTGTCAGGGCATTGTTCGCACGTGTAAAACGTTGGCATCATACTTGTACTACTCAATTGCCAGACAATACCACGTAAGCATTTTAAAGAGATCAAAGGTAGAACAGAAAGTAAACCCGACTATTTCCTGATCAAGTACAAAATCAACAGTCAACGGATTTTTTAAAATCCATGCACCCTCGTAAGTTGGTTGGATATAGTAGATATTTTCCCCGTTTTGCTCCTTGAGAACGTTTTATTGACTGATTGAGAAATGAATACTGGAAAACTTAGTGAGCGAAGTCACTGTCGTTCGCACAGCAGATGGAAGACAACACAATATTTTTGTGCTTATTAAGCTAAGTAAGCTCTGCTGCCCACAGTTCTTTTTAATCTGGGTCTCTTTCACACAAAATGCCTTCTCAAATCATTCGCCTCGTTGTCCTTGGAACATAATACTCCATTAGATTTGTAGCCTCTATATCACTCCTAATTCCTGCCCTTTAGATTAGTGAAGTAACGGTTCCAAACATTAAATATGCGCGATAATTCGCCTTTACTTTTGGCGCGTTTAGGTGTGTATACATCTTGATCTCAGTCAGAGGTAGTCAAACTATAAAGAACGATACGTCTACCAAACACAAGCGATATCACGTTAAGGACTTGGTCATTAGCAGTACAAAGTTTGTGTACAGTGCTCGGGTGCGGAAAGCCTACAAATTGTCGCAAAAAGACAAACATTCTATCATTTACTTTTCTTCACGTATTTGATATATGATTAAAAAGAGTTTTCCCTACATGGCAAACTAAAGACAAAAGTAATACATCGACGTTGTTATTTTAAATGTTAAAAAGTGTGCGGCAGTGTTTCCTCTCTAATCAGGACTCGGATGCTTGATGACCTTAGCACATCTCCCAGAGCACGGAAACACACCTATGACGGCATCGATCAACAACAAATCGCAACAACAATCTGCTCAACATTATATTCAACTCTTAATTGGCCTACGACGTAGATGAAGTCTTACACGACTACTACTACTACTACTACTGCTGCTACTGTTGCTGCTGCTACTATACTACTACTACTAATACTAATACTACTACTACTGCTGCTGCTGCTGCTACTACTACTATTACTACTACCACTACTACTGCTGCTGCTGCTACAGTACTACAACTACTGCTACTATACTACTACTAATACTACTGCTGCTACTACTACTACTGCGACTACTACTACTACCACTGCTACTACAACTACTACTAATGCTGCTGCTGCTACTAAATTACAACTGCTGCTACTAGGCCTACTACTACTACTATTGGTAATACTGCTGCTGCTAGTACCAGTACTGCTGTTGCTGCTGCTGCTACTTCTGCTGCTGCTACTACTACTACTACTACTACTACTCCCACCACCACTACAGCTGCTGCTACTGCCGCCGCTACGACTACGAAGACAACGACTAGTACTATTGCGACTAGAGGCTTGTTCAGGAGTACGAAGCGCTGCATGAGCGCTTCGTGTTAGCAATTGAACGCTCTTTGCCTCTCCTGAACCCCTACAGATTTAGTGCAGCGCTTCACTTGTTAAAGGGGAGGTAAATCTTCTGCGCCGCATGTTGTGTTGCTAGACGCTAAAACAGTGTTTTCTTTGCCACAGACATTGTTTATGCACGTTTAAATGTATTCTGCATGAATAAAGTTCACTACTGTGTCATCCTTACTTGCCATTACTTGCGCATACAGAGCGCTTGGGGCAAATAAAGCCCGTTCTAGTCCCTAAATGATGTTTCTGAGAGTTATTTAACGCATCGACGGCCAGTGCGGGCTCGAAGACGCCATTTTGAAAATCGTGTGAATCACCTCGGATCTGTGAATCACGCCTCCCCAAAATTGGTGTTCAGGAGTGAAACACGTGCAGCGCTGTGCAGCGCTTCGCAGCGCTGCGCCTCCTGAACAAGCCTTAGGAGTTCAACAAGCACAACGTAAGAGCAAAACGCTCACGTTATAAACATTAATTATACACATTTTCCGGTGTGTCTATCGGCACAGCAAAGCAAAAAGCCCTGCAGTGAGCAGACTGTTCA